>CAWUFW010021247.1:0-126609 GCA_963921515.1 Calotriton arnoldi
TCACAGTAAGGGGTGCATGCACCACCTTACCCAGGCTGCAGTAGCAGACCTGTGGTGTCAGTTTGGATGGCCTTCCAGGGGTGGCATAATACATGCTGCAGCCCCTGGCAGGCCTCTGAGGTACCTATGCCCTTGGTACATAGTATACCATATACTAGGTGTGAGAAGTTGGCCTGGCATATGCTGTCCACTAATTATAGTGGGCACCTTGCACCAGTCCAAACAACCCCTTATTGGAGATAGGTTAAAGACAACCTTATTGAAAGCTATCCTAGTGGTAGCTATGGAGAGCAGCCTTCAGGCTAAGTCTTGAAGGAATGTAAAGCAGCTTGTTTTACCAGTCTATAATCTCTTGAGTGACCAAATGAAAGAGCACCACACCAGGTATATATTCAAAATATATGTATTTATTGCTAAACACACCCCTCTAGTCTCTTTATGAGGCTAGAGTTCGAAGTACATAAGTTATAAGATATTAAATCACAGTAATAGCACAAATACATGTGGGCCCTAGGGGCGTACCAAACCATATACCAATAAAGTGGTATGCGAACCACGACTGAACTAGACACTAGGCCTAGAGCCTCTAGAAGTGCTTGGACCACAAGGAACCACCCAAGGTAGTGACACAGGGGACCCACGGGAGACGCGTGCAGTGTAAATACACAACCGCGATACGCCGTTAACTTCTATGGAGAAAGTCGGGATCGGGAAAATAGAGGAAAGGGACACTTAAAAGAGGACTAGGACAAAACCCTTTGAGATCTAGGACTTTGAAGAGTCTCTACCCACGGGAGCACCGGAGTACTCGTGTTACCTCACCAAGGGAAGCCGGGTGCATAGGTGCCTTTCGGGGTCGGGTTTCGTCAGTCGATTCGAATGGCGATCTGCTGCAAAGTGCTGCTGGCGGCCAAGAGAAAAGTGTCCGGGTGGATCCAAGAGTCGATCGGAGTTCTGGTGAACCTGAAAGCAGAGGGGACAGAGTCTGGGTCACTAGCCAGTGACCAGGAAGGCGATGGACAGATGCCCACCGATGTCGAGTGCTTCAGGTGCGTTGACGGTCGTCTTGACTCTTCAGCCACGAGGTCCGGGAGGCATTGTCAGCGACCAGGAGCAGGATTCGGGCTGGTACACGATGCCTGTCGAGTGCTGAGGTGTCCACGACTGGATTGGACCCAACAAGCCTTGGTAACGGCAAGTCTCGATTAAGATGTAGATCGTCGATGGTGCAGACCAGCAAGGTCTGTGGAACTCACCCAGCGAGGGTAAGTGAGGGCAGGCCTGGAGCAACCAGGATCCCAAGTAAGAAAAGGATTGGCCTTCGTTAAGGGCTACTAGCCAACGGGCTAGCGACCGCAAAGGAGCCTCGTGACGCCGCACGTGGAGCTGGCTTACAGGACACTCGTGGAGTGGGGGCCAGTGATCTTCGGTGCAGGTGGTGCTGGAGGCTAGGGCTACTCGGAGCCCAAAGCACGACTTCTTGGGAGACCCAGAAGATGATGCACTTTCAAATGTGCTCGGTGTCCAGGGGTCACGGTCTCAAGTCACTCACGATAGCCACGGGCCTCAGCTTTGCTGGGGACTCAGGGTAGCCTCGGGGAAGTCTGAGAATCCACCTCTGGTGATGCGATGACTTCGGCGTCCGACGGGAGCTTCAGAAATGCGAACCGGACAGATGCTTCTTTGGTGCCTGCCAAGCAGGGGAGTCACTCCTTGACCCCAAGGGAGATTCTTCAGTCCTCTAATCTTGTCGTAGAGCGTCGAAGGTCCAGGATTCAGTTTCAGAGTTTCGTCCAGGTATAATCTAAAGTCCTAAGGACTGGGTTCCTACCTTTATTCTAAAAATAGGGGTTGGACTACTCTGTGGCCCCACCTATGGGTGGGTCAGGGCAGAGGGGTGGCTACACCCCTTTCCCTTTGTCCAGTTCGCGCCAAAGCAGGGGCTGCAAGCCCCTGATCCGGTTTGAACTGGGGTATGCACAGGGACACCAAATGTGCCCCCAGTGCAGGACTTCAAAGCACCCGAAAGTGCTCCCGCCCAGCCCCAATACACATTATCCTGTCTGGGGAGGTGGTCACACCTCCCTGGGACAGGAAACCTATTGTCCAGGCCTCCCCTGCCGGAGTTTCGTCCAGCAGCAGGAGGCCAGACTCGTGTCTGTGGCAGCAGCATCCATTTTGTGATGCCAGGGCTTCAGAAAGAAGTTACCGGGTAAGCCAGAGTTAACATGTCTTTCCCTCTAGAAGGGTGGAATGCTACCCCCGCCGCCAGGATTGGCGGGGGGTAGTATTCCAAGATGTTTGACACCAAACACGACATGTTTAGGTGCAGCCATTCCAAAGTTAGCATTTTACCGCGAGGATATAATGCGCTTAAGAGTATATGGTCAGGCTGCACTACAAACAGCATCAGAGATGGTCTCCGAACGCTGTAGAGGGGCCCTGCTCATGCAGGGGCACCCTCTCACATAGGAACCATGCACTCCGCCTTTAGGATTGATAAGGCCTGCCTTAGGAGTGACTTATAGGTTTATATGTGTGTATGTATTTAGTGATATAGGTAACCTATATCACAGTAAGGGGTGCATGCACCACCTTACCCAGGCTGCAGTAGCAGACCTGTGGTGTCAGTTTGGATGGCCTTCCAGGGGTGGCATAATACATGCTGCAGCCCCTGGCAGGCCTCTGAGGTACCTATGCCCTTGGTACATAGTATACCATATACTAGGTGTGAGAAGTTGGCCTGGCATATGCTGTCCACTAATTATAGTGGGCACCTTGCACCAGTCCAAACAACCCCTTATTGGAGATAGGTTAAAGACAACCTTATTGAAAGCTATCCTAGTGGTAGCTATGGAGAGCAGCCTTCAGGCTAAGTCTTGAAGGAATGTAAAGCAGCTTGTTTTACCAGTCTATAATCTCTTGAGTGACCAAATGAAAGAGCACCACACCAGGTATATATTCAAAATATATGTATTTATTGCTAAACACACCCCTCTAGTCTCTTTATGAGGCTAGAGTTCGAAGTACATAAGTTATAAGATATTGAATCACAGTAATAGCACAAATACATGTGGGCACTAGGGGCGTACCAAACCATATACCAATAAAGTGGTATGCGAACCACGACTGAACTAGACACTAGGCCTAGAGCCTCTAGAAGTGCTTGGACCACAAGGAACCACCCAAGGTAGTGACACAGGGGACCCACGGGAGACGCGTGCAGTGTAAATACACAACCGCGATACGCCGTTAACTTCTATGGAGAAAGTCGGGATCGGGAAAATAGAGGAAAGGGACACTTAAAAGAGGACTAGGACAAAACCCTTTGAGATCTAGGACTTTGAAGAGTCTCTACCCACGGGAGCACCGGAGTACTCGTGTTACCTCACCCAGGGAAGCCGGGTGCATAGGTGCCTTTCGGGGTCGGGTTTCGTCGTCGATTCGAATGGCGATCTGCTGCAAAGTGCTGCTGGCGGCCAAGAGAAAAGTGTCCGGGTGGATCCAAGAGTGGATCGGAGTTCTGGTGAACCTGAAAGCAGAGGGGACGGAGTCTGGGTCACTAGCCAGTGACCAGGAAGGCGATGGACAGATGCCCACCGATGTCGAGTGCTTCAGGTGCGTTGACGGTCGTCTTGACTCTTCAGCCACGAGGTCCGGGAGGCGTTGTCGGCGACCAGGAGCAGGATTCCGGCTGGTACACGATGTCTGTCGAGTGCTGAGGTGCCCACGACCGGATTGAACCCAACAAGCCTTGGCAACGGCAAGTCTCGATTAAGATGTAGATCGTCGATGGTGCAGACCAGCAAGGTCTGTGGAACTCACCCAGCGAGGGTAAGTGAGGGCAGGCCTGGAGCAACCAGGATGCCAAGTAAAAAAAGGATTGGCCTTCGTTAAGGGCTACTAGCCAACGGGCTAGCGACCGCGAAGGAGCCTCGTGACGCCGCACGTGGAGCTGGCTTACAGGACACTCGTGGAGTGGGGGCCAGTGATCTTCGGTGCAGGTGGTGCTGGAGGCTAGGGCTACTCGGAGCCCAAAGCACGACTTCTTGGGAGACCCAGAAGATGATGCACTTGCAAATGTGCTCGGTGTCCAGGGATCACGGTCTCAAGTCACTCACGATAGCCACGGGCCTCAGCTTTGCTGGGGACTCAGGGTAGCCTCGGCGAAGTCTGAGAATCCACCTCTGCTGATGCGATGACTTCGGCGTCCGACGGGAGCTTCAGAAATGCGAACCGGACAGATGCTTCTTTGGTGCCTGCCAAGCAGGGGAGTCACTTCTTGACCCCAAGGGAGATTCTTCAGTCCTCTAATCTTGTCGTAGAGCGTCGAAGGTCCAGGATTCAGTTTCAGAGTTTCGTCCAGGTATAATCTAAAGTCCTAAGGACTGGGTTCCTACCTTTATTCTAAAAATAGGGGTTGGACTACTCTGTGGCCCCACCTATGGGTGGGTCAGGGCAGAGGGGTGGCTACACCCTTTCCCTTTGTCCAGTTCGCGCCAAAGCAGGGGCTGCAAGCCCTGATCCAGTTTGAACTGGGGTATGCACAGGGACACCAAATGTGCCCCCAGTGCAGGACTTCAAAGCACCCGAAAGTGCTCCCGCCCAGCCCCAATACACATTATCCTGTCTGGGGAGGTGGTCACACCTCCCTGGGACAGGAAACCTATTGTCCAGGCCTCCCCTGCCGGAGTTTCGTCCAGCAGCAGGAGGCCAGACTCGTGTCTGTGGCAGCAGCATCCATTTTGTGATGCCAGGGCTTCAGAAAGAAGTTACCGGGTAAGCCAGAGTTAACATGTCTTTCCCTCTAGAAGGGTGGAATGCTACCCCGCCGCCAGAATTGGCGGGGGGTAGTATTCCAAGATGTTTGACACCAAACACGACATGTTTAGGTGCAGCCATTCCAAAGTTAGCATTTTACCGCGAGGATATAATGCGCTTAAGAGTATATGGTCAGGCTGCACTACAAACAGCATCAGAGATGGTCTCCGAACGCTGTAGAGGGGCCCTGCTCATGCAGGGGCACCCTCTCACATAGGAACCATGCACTCCGCCTTTAGGATTGATAAGGCCTGCCTTAGGAGTGACTTATAGGTTTATATGTGTGTATGTATTTAGTGATATAGGTAACCTATATCACAGTAAGAGGTGCATACACCACCTTACCCAGGCTGCAGTAGCAGACCTGTGGTGTCAGTTTGGATGGCCTTCCAGGGGTGGCATAATACATGCTGCAGCCCCTGGCAGGCCTCTGAGGTACCTATGCCCTTGGTACATAGTATACCATATACTAGGTGTGAGAAGTTGGCCTGGCATATGCTGTCCACTAATTATAGTGGGCACCTTGCACCAGTCCAAACAACCCCTTATTGGAGATAGGTTAAAGACAACCTTATTGAAAGCTATCCTAGTGGTAGCTATGGAGAGCAGCCTTCAGGCTAAGTCTTGAAGGAATGTAAAGCAGCTTGTTTTACCAGTCTATAATCTCTTGAGTGACCAAATGAAAGAGCACCACACCAGGTATATATTCAAAATATATGTATTTATTGCTAAACACACCCCTCTAGTCTCTTTATGAGGCTAGAGTTCGAAGTACATAAGTTATAAGATATTGAATCACAGTAATAGCACAAATACATGTGGGCACTAGGGGCGTACCAAACCATATACCAATAAAGTGGTATGCGAACCACGACTGAACTAGACACTAGGCCTAGAGCCTCTAGAAGTGCTTGGACCACAAGGAACCACCCAAGGTAGTGACACAGGGGACCCACGGGAGACGCGTGCAGTGTAAATACACAACCGCGATACGCCGTTAACTTCTATGGAGAAAGTCGGGATCGGGAAAATAGAGGAAAGGGACACTTAAAAGAGGACTAGGACAAAACCCTTTGAGATCTAGGACTTTGAAGAGTCTCTACCCACGGGAGCACCGGAGTACTCGTGTTACCTCACCCAGGGAAGCCGGGTGCATAGGTGCCTTTCGGGGTCGGGTTTCGTCGTCGATTCGAATGGCGATCTGCTGCAAAGTGCTGCTGGCGGCCAAGAGAAAAGTGTCCGGGTGGATCCAAGAGTGGATCGGAGTTCTGGTGAACCTGAAAGCAGAGGGGACAGAGTCTGGGTCACTAGCCAGTGACCAGGAAGGCGATGGACAGATGCCCACCGATGTCGAGTGCTTCAGGTGCGTTGACGGTCGTCTTGACTCTTCAGCCACGAGGTCCGGGAGGCGTTGTCGGCGACCAGGAGCAGGATTCGGGCTGGTACACGATGTCTGTCGAGTGCTGATGTGCCCACGACCGGATTGGACCCAACAAGCCTTGGCAACGGCAAGTCTCGATTAAGATGTAGATCGTCGATGGTGCAGACCAGCAAGGTCTGTGGAACTCACCCAGCGAAGGTAAGTGAGGGCAGGCCTGGAGCAACCAGGATGCCAAGTAAAAAAAGGATTGGCCTTCGTTAAGGGCTACTAGCCAACGGGCTAGCGACCGCGAAGGAGCCTCGTGACGCCGCACGTGGAGCTGGCTTACAGGACACTCGTGGAGTGGGGGCCAGTGATCTTCGGTGCAGGTGGTGCTGGAGGCTAGGGCTACTCGGAGCCCAAAGCACGACTTCTTGGGATACCCAGAAGATGATGCACTTGCAAATGTGCTCGGTGTCCAGGGGTCACGGTCTCAAGTCACTCACGATAGCCACGGGCCTCAGCTTTGCTGGGGACTCAGGGTAGCCTCGGGGAAGTCTGAGAATCTACCTCTGCTGATGCGATGACTTCGGCGTCCGACGGGAGCTTCAGAAATGCGAACCAGACAGATGCTTCTTTGGTGCCTGCCAAGCAGGGGAGTCACTCCTTGACCCCAAGGGAGATTCTTCAGTCCTCTAATCTTGTCGTAGAGCGTCGAAGGTCCAGGATTCAGTTTCAGAGTTTCGTCCAGGTATAATCTAAAGTCCTAAGGACTGGGTTCCTACCTTTATTCTAAAAATAGGGGTTGGACTACTCTGTGGCCCCACCTATGGGTGGGTCAGGGCAGAGGGGTGGCTACACCCCTTTCCCTTTGTCCAGTTCGCGCCAAAGCAGGGGCTGCAAGCCCCTGTTCCGGTTTGAACTGGGGTATGCACAGGGACACCAAATGTGCCCCCAGTGCAGGACTTCAAAGCACCCGAAAGTGCTCCCGCCCAGCCCCAATACACATTATCCTGTCTGGGGAGGTGGTCACACCTCCCTGGGACAGGAAACCTATTGTCCAGGCCTCCCCTGCCGG
This sequence comes from Calotriton arnoldi, assembly GCA_963921515.1. Taxonomy (NCBI): domain Eukaryota; kingdom Metazoa; phylum Chordata; class Amphibia; order Caudata; family Salamandridae; genus Calotriton; species Calotriton arnoldi. Next base: position 7,260 of record CAWUFW010021247.1, read on the forward strand.
AGTTTCGTCCAGCAGCAGGAGGCCAGACTCGTGTCTGTGGCAGCAGCATCCATTTTGTGATGCCAGGGCTTCAGAAAGAAGTTACCGGGTAAGCCAGAGTTAACATGTCTTTCCCTCTAGAAGGGTGGAATGCTACCCCCGCCGCCAGGATTGGCGGGGGGTAGTATTCCAAGATGTTTGACACCAAACACGACATGTTTAGGTGCAGCCATTCCAAAGTTAGCATTTTACCGCGAGGATATAATGCGCTTAAGAGTATATGGTCAGGCTGCACTACAAACAGCATCAGAGATGGTCTCCGAACGCTGTAGAGGGGCCCTGCTCATGCAGAGGCACCCTCTCACATAGGAACCATGCACTCCGCCTTTAGGATTGATAAGGCCTGCCTTAGGAGTGACTTATAGGTTTATATGTGTGTATGTATTTAGTGATATAGGTAACCTATATCACAGTAAGGGGTGCATGCACCACCTTACCCAGGCTGCAGTAGCAGACCTGTGGTGTCAGTTTGGATGGCCTTCCAGGGGTGGCATAATACATGCTGCAGCCCCTGGCAGGCCTCTGAGGTACCTATGCCCTTGGTACATAGTATACCATATACTAGGTGTGAGAAGTTGGCCTGGCATATGCTGTCCACTAATTATAGTGGGCACCTTGCACCAGTCCAAACAACCCCTTATTGGAGATAGGTTAAAGACAACCTTATTGAAAGCTATCCTAGTGGTAGCTATGGAGAGCAGCCTTCAGGCTAAGTCTTGAAGGAATGTAAAGCAGCTTGTTTTACCAGTCTATAATCTCTTGAGTGACCAAATGAAAGAGCACCACACCAGGTATATATTCAAAATATATGTATTTATTGCTAAACGCACCCCTCTAGTCTCTTTATGAGGCTAGAGTTCAAGTACATAAGTTATAAGATATTAAATCACAGTAATAGCACAAATACATGTGGGCCCTAGGGGCGTACCAAACCATATACCAATAAAGTGGTATGCGAACCACGACTGAACTAGACACTAGGCCTAGAGCCTCTAGAAGTGCTTGGACCACAAGGAACCACCCAAGGTAGTGACACAGGGGACCCACGGGAGACGCGTGCAGTGTAAATACACAACCGCGATACGCCGTTAACTTCTATGGAGAAAGTCGGGATCGGGAAAATAGAGGAAAGGGACACTTAAAAGAGGACTAGGACAAAACCCTTTGAGATCTAGGACTTTGAAGAGTCTCTACCCACGGGAGCACCGGAGTACTCGTGTTACCTCACCAAGGGAAGCCGGGTGCATAGGTGCCTTTCAGGGTCGGGTTTCGTCGTCGATTCGAATGGCGATCTGCTGCAAAGTGCTGCTGGCGGCCAAGAGAAAAGTGTCCGGGTGGATCCAAGAGTCGATCGGAGTTCTGGTGAACCTGAAAGCAGAGGGGACAGAGTCTGGGTCACTAGCCAGTGACCAGGAAGGCGATGGACAGATGCCCACCGATGTCGAGTGCTTCAGGTGCGTTGACGGTCGTCTTGACTCTTCAGCCACGAGGTCCGGGAGGCATTGTCAGCGACCAGGAGCAGGATTCGGGCTGGTACACGATGCCTGTCGAGTGCTGAGGTGTCCACGACTGGATTGGACCCAACAAGCCTTGGTAACGGCAAGTCTCGATTAAGATGTAGATCGTCGATGGTGCAGACCAGCAAGGTCTGTGGAACTCACCCAGCGAGGGTAAGTGAGGGCAGGCCTGGATCAACCAGGATGCCAAGTAAGAAAAGGATTGGCCTTCGTTAAGGGCTACTAGCCAACGGGCTAGCGACCGCGAAGGAGCCTCGTGATGCCGCACGTGGAGCTGGCTTACAGGACACTCGTGGAGTGGGGGCTAGTGTTCTTCGGTGCAGGTGGTGCTGGAGGCTAGGGCTACTCGGAGCCCAAAGCACGACTTCTTGGAAGACCCAGAAGATGATGCACTTGCAAATGTGCTCGGTGTCCAAGGGTCACGGTCTCAAGTCACTCACGATAGCCACGGGCCTCAGCTTTGCTGGGGACTCAGGGTAGCCTCGGGAAGTCTGAGAATCCACCTCTGCTGATGCGATGACTTCGGCGTCCGACGGGAGCTTCAGAAATGCGAACTGGACAGATGCTTCTTTGGTGCCTGCCAAGCAGGGGAGTCACTCCTTGACCCCAAGGGAGATTCTTCAGTCCTCTAATCTTGTCGTAGAGCGTCGAAGGTCCAGGATTCAGTTTCAGAGTTTCATCCAGGTATAATCTAAAGTCCTAAGGACTGGGTTCCTACCTTTATTCTAAAAATAGGGGTTGGACTACTCTGTGGCCCCACCTATGGGTGGGTCAGGGCAGAGGGGTGGCTACACCCTTTCCCTTTGTCCAGTTCGCGCCAAAGCAGGGGCTGCAAGCCCCTGATCCGGTTTGAACTGGGGTATGCACAGGGACACCAAATGTGCCCCCAGTGCACGACTTCAAAGCACCCGAAAGTGCTCCCGCCCAGCCCCAATACACATTATCCTGTCTGGGGAGGTGGTCACACCTCCCTGGGACAGGAAACCTATTGTCCAGGCCTCCCCTGCCGGAGTTTCGTCCAGCAGCAGGAGGCCAGACTCGTGTCTGTGGCAGCAGCATCCATTTTGTGATGCCAGGGCTTCAGAAAGAAGTTACCGGGCTAAGCCAGAGTTAACATGTCTTTCCCTCTAGAAGGGTGGAATGCTACCCCCGCCGCCAGAATTGGCGGGGGGTAGTATTCCAAGATGTTTGACACCAAACACGACATGTTTAGGTGCAGCCATTCCAAAGTTAGCATTTTACCGCGAGGATATAATGCGCTTAAGAGTATATGGTCAGGCTGCACTACAAACAGCATCAGAGATGGTCTCCGAACGCTGTAGAGGGGCCCTGCTCATGCAGGGGCACCCTCTCACATAGGAACCATGCACTCTGCCTTTAGGATTGATAAGGCCTGCCTTAGGAGTGACTTATAGGTTTATATGTGTGTATGTATTTAGTGATATAGGTAACCTATATCACAGTAAGGGGTGCATGCACCACCTTACCCAGGCTGCAGTAGCAGACCTGTGGTGTCAGTTTGGATGGCCTTCCAGGGGTGGCATAATACATGCTGCAGCCCCTGGCAGGCCTCTGAGGTACCTATGCCCTTGGTACATAGTATACCATATACTAGGTGTGAGAAGTTGGCCTGGCATATGCTGTCCACTAATTATAGTGGGCACCTTGCACCAGTCCAAACAACCCCTTATTGGAGATAGGTTAAAGACAACCTTATTGAAAGCTATCCTAGTGGTAGCTATGGAGAGCAGCCTTCAGGCTAAGTCTTGAAGGAATGTAAAGCAGCTTGTTTTACCAGTCTATAATCTCTTGAGTGACCAAATGAAAGAGCACCACACCAGGTGTCAGTTTGGATGGTCTTCCAGGGGTGGCATAATACATGCTGCAGCCCCTGGCAGGCCTCTGAGGTACCTATGCCCTTGGTACATAGTATACCATATACTAGGGACTTATAAGGGCACTCCAGATCCCAATCAGAGATGTGCCTAAAGCACATGGAAACCATTTTAGAGAGGAAGCAGCTAGGCTGGGGTTCTGATTAGCAGGGCCCCAGCCAGACTAATGTCGAAAAACAGTGAAGCATCAGCAAAAAGTGGGGGTACCCATGTGAAGCAGATCCTACTCTCCTACACTAGGGACTTATAAGGGCACTCCAGATTCCAATCAGTGATGTGCCTAAGGCACATGGAAACCTTTTTACAGAGAAAGCAGATAGACTGGGGCCCTGAATAGCAGGATCCCAGTCCAACTAAGTCATAAACCAGCAAAACACCATAAAAAAAGTGTGGGCAACCATATAGTCAGATTCCGCCTTCCTACATAGGGGGTCTTGCTGGGGCTGGTGTTTCAGGGTTTAGGGCAGTGCAGTGGTGTTCGGGCAGTGTAGGGGGTCTTGCTGGGGCTGGTGTTTCACGGTTTAGGGCAGTGCAGTTTTGTTCGGGTAATGTAGGGGGTCTTGCTGGGGCTGGTGTTTCAGGGTTTAGGGCAGTGCAGTGGTGTTCGGGCAGTGTAGGGGGTAGTGCTGGGGGTGGTGTATCAGGGTTTAGGGCAGTGCAGTGATGTTCAGGCAGTGTAGGGGGTCGTGCTGGGGCTAGTGTTTCAGGGTTTTGGGCAGTGCAGTGGTGTTCGAGCAGTGTAGGGGGACGTGCTGGGGTGGTGTTTCAGGGTTTAGGGCAGAGCAGTGGTGTTCGGGCAGTGTAGGGGTCGTGCTGGGGGTAGTGTTTTAGGGTTTAGGGCAGAGCAGTGGTGTTTGGGCAGAGTAGGGGGTCGTGCTGAGGGTGGGGTTTAGGGTTTAGGGCAGTGCAGTGGTGTTCGGGCAGTGTAGGGGGTCGTGCAGGGGGTGGTGTTTCAGGGTTTAGGGCAGTGCAGTGGTGTTCGGGCAGTGTAAGGGGTCGGGCAGGGGGTGGTGTTTCAGGGTTTATGGCAGTGCAGTGGTTTTCGAGCAGTGTAGGGGGTCTTGCTGGGGTGGTGTTTCAGGGTTTAGTGCAGTGATGTTCGGGCAGTGTAGGGGGTCTTGCTGGGGTGGTGTTTCAGGGTTTAGGGCAGTGCAGTGGTGTTCGGGCAGTGTAGGGGTCTTGCTGGGGCTGGTATTTCAGGGTTTAGGGCAGTGCAGTGTTGTTCGGGCAGTGTAGGGGTCTTGCTGAGGCTGGTGTTTCAGGGTTTAGGGCAGGGCAGTGGTGTTCGGGCAGTGTAGGGGGTCGTGCTGGGGCTGGTGTTTCAGGGTTTAGGGCAGTGCAGTGGTGTTCGGGCAGTGTAGGGGGTCGAGCTGGGGCTGTTGTTTCAGGGTTTAGGGCAGTGCAGTGGTGTTTGGGCAGTGTAGGGGGTCGTGCTGGGGCTGGTGTTTCAGGGTTTAGGACAGTACAGTGGTGTTGGGGCAGTGTAGGGGGTCTTGCTGGGGCTGGTGTTTCAGGGTTAAGGGCAGTGCAGTGGTGTTCGGGCAGTGTAGGGGGTCGTGCTGGGGGTGGTGTTTCAGTGTTTAGGGCAGTGCAGTGGTGTTTGGGCAGTGTAGGGGGTCGTGCAGGGGGTGGTGTTTTCTGGTTTAGGGCAGTGCAGTGGTGTTCGGGCAGTGTAGGGGGTCGTGCAGGGGGTGGTGTTTCAGGGTTTAGGGCAGTGCAGTGGTGTTCGGGCAGTGTAGGGGGTCGTGCTGGGGCTGGTGTTCCAGGGTTTAGGGCAGTGCAGTGGTGTTCGGGCAGTGTAGGGGGTCATGCTGGGGCTGGTGTTTCAGGGTTTAGGGCAGTGGTGTTCGGGCAGTGTAGGGGGTCGTGCTGGGGCTGGTGTTTCAGGGTTTAGGGCAGTGCAGTGGTGTTCGGGCAGTGTAGGGGGTCGTGCTGGGGCTGGTGTTTCAGGGTTTAGGGCAGTGCAGTGGTGTTCGTGTAGTGTAGGGGGTCGTGCTGGGGCTAGTGTTTCAGGGTTTAGGGCAGAGCAGTGGTGTTCGGTCAGTGTAGGGGGTCATGCAGGGGGCGGTGTTTCAGGTTTTAGGGCAGTGCAGTGGTGTTCAGGCAGTGTAGGGGGTCTTGCTGGGGGTGGTGTTTCAGGGTTTAGGGCAGTGGTGTTCAGGCAGTGTAGGGGGTCTTGCTGGGGGTGATGTTTCAGGGTTTAGGGCAGTGCAGTGGTGTTCAGGCAGTGTAGGGGGTCTTGATGGGGGTAGTGTTTCAGGGTTTAGGGCAGTGCAGTGGTGTTCGGGCAGTGTAGGGGTCATGCTGGGGGTGGTGTTTCAGGGTTTATGGCAGTGCAGTGGTGTTTGGGCAGTGTAGGGGGTCGTGCTGGGGGTGGTGTTTCAGGGTTTAGGGCAGTGCAGTGGTGTTCGGGCAGTGTAGGGGGTCGTGCAGGGGGTGGTGTTTCAGGGTTAGAGCAGTGCAGTAGTGTTCGGGCAGTGTAGGGGGTCGGCTGGGGGTGGTGTTTCAGGGTTTAGGGCAGTGCAGTGGTGTTCGGGCAGTATAGGGGTCGTGCTGGGGGGTGGTGTTTCAGGGTTTACGGCAGTGCAGTGGTGTTCGTGCAGTGTAGGGGGTCGTGCAGGGGGTAGTGTTTCAGGGTTTAGGGCAGTGCAGTGGTGTTCGGGCAGTGTAGGGGGTCGTGCTGGGGGTGGTGTTTCAGGGTTTAGGCAGTGCAGTGGTGTTCGGGCAGTGTAGGGGGTCGTGCTGGGGGTGGTGTTTCAGGGTTTAGTGCAGTGCAGTTGTGTTCGGGCAGTGTAGGGGTTCGTGCTGGGGGTGGTGTTTCAGGGTTTAGGGCAGTGCAGTGGTGTTCGGGCAGTGTAGGGGTCGTGCTGGGGGTAGTGTTTTAGGGTTTAGAGCAGTGCAGTGGTGTTCAGGCAGTGTAGGGGGTCGTGCTGGCATAGTGTTTTAGGGTTTAGGGCAGTGCAGTGGTGTTCGTGCAGTGTAGGGGGTCGTGCTGGGGTAGTGTTTTAGGGTTTAGGGCAGTGCAGTGGTGTTTGTGTAGTGGGCAGCGCATGCGCTGCGTCGCTAGGCGCGACCTAAAAAGCATTGCACCAAGATGGCTGCCAACACTTCCTGGATTGAAGTGTTGGCAGCCAATTAGAGCCAAGCTCGTGCTTGTGTAGTTAGGTCCCGCCCAGATATATAAAGATTCTTTTCCTTTAATATCTCGAAAACTACTGAACGGATTTACACCATTTAAAAAAAAGGGTGCTTTCTGAACCAAGCACTACCTTTTTGCCAAATTTGGTATAATTCCGTTCAGCAGTTTTGGCTGTAACCGTGTCTAAAGTTTCCTATGGGAAATTGATTTTTTGAGCTCTATTTTTTGAATTTCTCAGGAACTACTGAACGGATTTACACCATTTAAAAAAAAGGGTGCTTTCTGAACCAAGGGCTACCTTTTTGCCAAATTTGGTGTAATTCCGTTCAGCAGATCGGGCTGTAGCCGTGTCTAAATTTTCCTATGGGAAATAACATGGCGAAAACGTGTTTTGGGACCCCTCTTTTTTCTCGGCCCCCGCTTAACGAATCACCCCAAAACTTTCAGGATAGGAGCTGACCGGAGCGCCCCACTAGTTTTGAAAATTTCGCGATGATTCGTCATCCGGCGCCAAAGTTATTGGGAAAAGAAAAAACGCTTTTCCTATGGAAACTAGGTCCTAACTATAACTATCTACTGGCGACCGCCAGTAGATAATATATATATATTGTTGTGCTCGTGCCAATAGTTTTGGCTTTTTGCTGATGCTGTTTATCATGTTTTTATATTTCTGTAGATACTGTCCAGTACTACAAAAAGCACCGGCAAAGCCAACACCTCAGCTAATGCTTTTCAAAGGCGAGACCTATTTGCTTTGCCAATGCTTGTTAGAATTGCAGATGAGCTGACAGGAAAACTCTTCGGAGGGACTAGTAAAGTGATATCCTGAGGCAATAAGGTAGGAGAGAAGTTAAACAGAGTGAACTGGCTAATTGAATAAACCAAACCATGAAGGTGCAGAGTGTCTCTACCAGATACTGATAAGAGAAGACCAGCTACGGCCTCAAATGTCATTAACTTTGAAGAGATTACACCTTAGAAAGCATGGATTTGGAGTGCTCAGATATCACCTGCTGGATTAGCCTCTGACTGTCCTACAGAAAAACATGAATTTAGCAATTAACAGTGGGAAATTATCCATAACCTCCTAAATGCGAGGCAGCTGCCCATCTTAGAGAAAATATTTTGTAAGTACATAATGCTCTCTATACCAAATTGTTGACTACTGATGAAGAGGATTTTGATTTATTCACTTGTATGCCTATTGTAATGAACATTTTTGCACTGACACAAAAATGCTGTACCTTGTAAAACCATACTTTTCTGTGCTTGACTAAACTAGGCACAAGCTAGGCCCAAACTCTATTTTGATTTCTGTCACAGCCATCATGTGTGTGTAATTTCTCCTTTCATGACAAGCAGCAAAATGTGCACTGTTATAATAATGCTTTTGTCAAAGAGCTCCAGAGGAGGACTTTTGCTACTATCAAGGCTTTTCCTCTCGGCACTTCTGTAGGCCTATTCATAAAAAGAGACTGTCATTGTTTTAAGTGTAACTAGAATTGTACTGACGCATTCGGTGACATTAGGTCAAGGGCGTTGTTCTAATTTACATTTAGAGGATTTTTTAAGATGGTGTTTGATGATGTATTACATATTGCATTCTGGTTTACAGTTTGTGAAATGATGTATGATCACCTTATGCTGACTCTGCCGCGATTTTGACTGTGTACTTTCTATGTAAAGAACTATTTTTGGGGATGAGCCAGGAGACTGGTTTATCCAACTTAGAGAGCAGACGTATGTCCGTCTGTCTCTTTGGTGTTTGGACAAACATTTGAAGAAAAAATATTGTGTGGGCAAAATATTGTGTCAAGAATATCGAGGACAAAAATATTGTGAAGGTAAGTGTCTATGGGTAAGCAAAGTTTAACTATATTTAACCCCACATCTATGTACCTCGATGATATACATTTGCACTTACCTTCTTGATATTTTGGTCCTCAAGATTTCTGAAACAATATTCTGTCCACACAATATTTTTTTCATCGATATTCTGTCAGACAACCATCTCTTGATTTGGACTTAAAAATATTTTACTTTGACACTTAACTTGTCATTTTCTTTGCTGCATGTGATTGACCCTTGTAGGAGAGTAGGATCTGCTTTCAATGGGTACCCCCACTTTTTGCTGATGCTTCACTGTTTTTCGACTTTAGTCTGGCTGGGGCCCTGCTAATCAGAACCCCAGCCTAGCTGCTTCCTCTCTAAAATGGTTTCCATGTGCCTTAGGCACATCTCTGATTGGAATCTGGAGTGCCCTTATAAGTCCCTAGTATATGGTATACTATGTACCAAGGGCATAGGTACCTCAGAGGCCTACCAGGGGCTGCAGCATGTATTATGCCACCCCTGGAAGGCCATCCAAACTGACACCACAGGTCTGCTACTGCAGCCTGGGTAAGGTGGTGCATGCACCCCTTACTGTGATATAGGTTACCTATATCACTAAATACATACACACATATAAACCTATAAGTCACTCCTATGGCAGGCCTTATCAATCCTGAAGGCAGAGTGCGTGGTTCCTATGTGAGAGGGTGCCCCTGCATGAGCAGGGCCCCTCTGCAGCATTCGGAGACCCTTCTCTGATGCTGTTTGTAGTGCAGCCTGACCATATACTCTTAAGCGCATTATAACCTCGCGTTAAATGTTAACTTTGGAATGGCTGCACCGAAACATGTCGTGTTTGGTGTCAAACATCTTGGAATACTCCCCCCCGCCAATTCTGGCGGCGGGGGTAGCATTCCACCCTTCTAGAGGGAGAGACATGTTAACCCTGGCCTGGCCGGTAACTTCTTTCTAAAGCCCTGGCATCACAAAATGGATGCTGCTGCCACAGACACAAGTCTGACCTCCTGCTGCTGGACGAAACTCCGGCAGGGGAGGCCTGGACAATAGGTTTCCTGTCCCAGGGAGGTGTGACCACCTCCCCAGACAGGATAATGTGTATTGGGGTTGGGCGGGAGCACTTTCGGGTGCTTTGAAGTCCTGCACTGGGGGCACACTTGGTGTCCCTGTGCATACCCCAGTTCAAACCGGATCAGGGGCTTGCAGCCCCTGCTTTGGCGCGAACTGGACAAAGGGAAAGGGGTGTAGCCACCCCTCTGCCCTGACCCACCCATAGGTGGGGCCACAGAGTAGTCCAACCCCTAAACTTGGTATAAGTATAGGAACCCAGTCCTTAGGACTTTAGATTATCCCTGGACGAAACTCTGACACTGAATCCTGGACCTTCGATGCTCTACTCAAGACTAGAGGACAGAAGAATCTCCCTTGGGGTCAAACAGCATTCTCAACCCCTAGTGGGCATTATCAATTTGTGGTGATGCCCTTTGGTCTGAAGAATGCACCTGCCACTTTCCAGAGGTTGGTGAATACAGTTCTCACAGGTCTGGAAGCCTATAGTGCAGCATATCTAGATGATATTGCTGCCTTTAGCTCCACCTGGGAGGATCACCTGGTCCACCTCAGGAATGTTTTACAGGCCCTGCAAAAGGCAGCAATAAATACATATATTTTGAATATATACCTGGTGTGGTGCTCTTTCATTTGGTCACTCAAGAGATTATAGACTGGTAAAACAAGCTGCTTTACATTCCTTCAAGACTTAGCCTGAAGGCTGCTCTCCATAGCTACCACTAGGATAGCTTTCAATAAGGTTGTCTTTAACCTATCTCCAATAAGGGGTTGTTTGGACTGGTGCAAGGTGCCCACTATAATTAGTGGACAGCATATGCCAGGCCAACTTCTCACAACCCTTATCCTAATTCCCTATATTGATTTGCCATACATTCAGACTAACTCACATTTTTGCCTTTTGTATTGTAACTGTACTTGGAGTTATATAGCGCTTACTACCCCTGACGAGACGTCGAAGTGCTTTATGGCAAGTAGCAAGCTACTACGGAACACAAAGTTAGTGGTTATTCTAGTGTTTATTGTTGGTTATTTTGATTAATCATGTGCACTCAAGAAAAAATTGAATGCAATTGTTCTATATTAATACCAGCTAGGTGTGATCATTGGTGGGGGCTCTGTGGTTTCAGGTAAATGGTTGGTGAGCTTAATAGGCTGGCGGAGATTAGGTAAATATTAGATTATAGGGATAGGGTTTTAAAGAGATAAGGTTTTGATCTATGAAATTAGATATCAGCCAATTGCAGAATTATAATAAGAAGGATTAAGGCACTCATGTCCTATACTGTGCCCAGATGGGGCAGTAGGCCCTGAACTGCCTCACATAAGGAGATCTGTTGTCTGAGACCAGAAGCCCCTGGAGATCTGGGGTGGGACCCTATCAGACAACAGGACCGGACCACAAACATTGAGTATCAGACGGAGACCTGATCTTTTGGGAGATGCAAAATGGCGAAGGATAAGCCTGTGAAGACTGTACAGACCAACAAAATCGATAATTACACTACATACTGCCTCTAGAAGGCGCTGTAGGGGAGCAGGTAAAACAAGCTCCCCTGGTGGACCTGGGGTCCCTCACGATGGCAGATATCATTGCAGAAATAAAGGGATTCCAAGAGGTCATGCTGGTGAAGATTGACACAGTGACTCTTGAGGTGGGGCTTCTCCATGCTGACTTCTGCAAAATCTCGGACAGGGTCACTGACGCAGAGGGGCAAGTCATGGTGCTCCAAAAAGAACTGGCTAATGACAGCCCTGAAGCTTAGACGTCTCTCTAATTTTTACACCATTTAGATGGCCCACCATGCATTGGCGCTGGTCCCTAAGCCAGGGGCGCAGCCTCACGCTATTATTGCCCTTCTGTTCAACTTTAGATACAGGGATGCGAGGGTACCCTGGGCCCCCCAGTTTGAGGACAGAAACATTATGATCTTTCCAGACTACACCCAGAGGGTGCAGGACCTCGGCAGAGACTTCATGCCAACCAAGAAACACCTACAGGAGCGTGACCTCGGCTACAGCCTCATGTTTCCTGTGCAACTAAGGGTACAATATGAGGGAAAAGTATTCTTCTTTGCCACCCCAGAGGAAGGCAAAGACTGGCAGGACACTTTGTATAGAATTCCATGTGCATCTGTAAATCTTCATCGAACAGCAGAGCAGGTGGGAGTGGTGCTAAAATGAGTACCATTGAGTTGGGTAACAATAAACACCTGTTATTCAGCGCCAAGATGCCCATGTGTGAACCTATGCTTTACAAATACACAAGTTAGGTTATGTTATGTTATGTTACGTAACCGGAGGATTATGAGATCCCACAGGCACTCTGCGGATTCTGGACCGAGTTCTGGTATCCGCCAACTTGGAAAAGTTCTTGTGTGCCCTGACGGAACTTTGGAGGACTCCAACTGTGTGCTGGATACCCATGAACCATTGCAGACCAACAGGGAGGTCAGAGACTACTGTAGTGATGACACGGAGTAGGGTATGGAGTGACGCAATGAGACGGGAGGCCCTGAGACGTTCCGTTAATTTGGCTGAAGGTGTGACGCAACGTAATGGTTTTTATTCTTTTGCAGATATGTTGCAGGTTGGAGGGACTCAGTGATGGGGACTGTCAGTAGGATATGTGTGTGAAAATATACTGTTGGGTGGTAGTCACTTGATGTTACTTTGATTTCAACACTATATATTTTCATTATTGCAAGTCGGATGTATGTTGATGGCTGGCAGGAGGCCAAGGTGGGCTGCGGTCTCGTTGTGGGTGGTTTGAGTGCCTCTGGCCTTACCACACTGATGTGATGCAATACTCACAGCTCAAAGCATTACCCAAGGTTGAGGCCTCGGCCTCTGAGTGGGGGTTGGGGTGGTGGGACCGCAAAGTTGGCCTAGCTGCCAGGGGCTGCATTTGTTCGGACACACAGCCTATGGGTAGGGTTCATTACAAGTTGTTTCTGTTGTGTGATACTGTTTTTAGAATTAGTAGGACTTGGCTGTACTATGCTCGAACCACATGCTTGGCACAATGCATGACTTAGGGGCAGAGAATGAAAGGTGCTCTGTGGGACAGGAGAGTGCACGCTCTATGTTATGTTTGTTATGTTTATTAGGCGATTTGTAGAGCGCATGGCTGTCCCAGCAAAGGGACATCCCAGCGCTAAGGTACAGAGGGAGGGTGCATACGAGGCTCCTGCTACTGGAACAGCCGGGTCTTTACTGCCTTTCTAAAGGCCAGGTGATTGGGGATGTTCCTGATGGAGAGTGGCAGCGAGTTCTAAAGTGTTGGTGCTCGTACCTTAAATGAACGACCCCCGGTTCTCGCTCTGTGGAAATGCGGCCCCTGCAGCAGGTGGTGGCCTGCAGAACACAGAGCACGGGTGGGAATGTATGGAAGACATAGATTACTGAGAATCTTTGGGCCGACATCGGCCAGTATTTTGTGCGTGACACAGAGTGCTTTGAACCGTAATCTCTGCTCAATAGGCAACCAGTGGAGATGGCGCAGCGCACTAGAGGCAGAACTGTGCTTCGGTATAGCGAGCAGAGTGCGGGCTGCCGCATTCATGGTGCGCTGGAGCCTATTGGTCACAGATTTATTAGCACCAAGCAAAAGACTATTACAATAGTCCAGCCTGGCCAAAATTGTAGCTTGAACTACCAGCTGGCGAGTGTGGGGGTCGAACAAGCCCAAAATAGGTTTTAGGCCATGCAGAATGCCGAAACAAGTTCCTGCCACAGTCTTGCCATGCTCCTCGAAAGATAGAGCACTGTCCATCCTGATGCCTATGGGGTCTATGGCTACCACCTGGAAGTTTTCAACTTGCAATGTGCGGGGGTTTGGGCCAACCCATAAAAAGAACAAGAGTTTACTCCTATCTCAGATGTTATGAGGTTTCTGTGGCATTCTCACAGGAGATACACCTCTTATTCCAGTTATGCTATGGAGGCACTGATTTGGGTGGCACATGGAGTCCCCTTTGTGGCCAAGGGAGTTAAATTGGATCCTGAGGTGAGATATGTATTGTTTCGGGGGCACTGGATGGCAGGGATTTGTGTTTAGTGGATATGTATGCTCCCAATGTGGATTATGCAAACTTTTTTGTGTCTGTGGTGAGTGCGGCTGCAGGCCATATTGGCCCTGAGGTTCTTCTGACTGGGGACCTGAACTGTGTGTTGGATGGTGGTTTGGATCATCTCCCTCCAAGAATGGACCCAAACCTGGGATGACAAGTGCTCTCAATGAGATTATGGCTGTTATGGGTCTACAGGATATATGGAGGGTGAGATTCCTGCAAGGCAGAGTATATTCCTGCTTCGTGCCCGCGACAGGGATGCGTACTCGACTTAATTATTGTTTATTGTCTGGAGCCCTGCTTCAATTTGCGGAGGATTTTTCCTATTTAGCACAATAGCTTTCAGACCGTTTACCTTTGCTGGCTTATTTTCAAATGGCTAGGGAGGCCTCCAAAGTGCAGTTATGGAAGATGCTGGCGGAGGCCTTGTCAGACCCAGTGTTCACAAATGCGGTGGTGGAGGTTCTGGAGCATAACTTTACTGAGAACTGAGGAGCGCGTCTGTGAGAGCCATGGAATGAGATGCCATGATGGTGGTGCTGTGTGGAGAATGTCTGAAGTATCCTATGGTGTGAAACAACAGCTGACAGGGCCTTAGATGTCCTGGAAAAGAAACTTAGCAACCTGGAGTACTGTCTGATTGAATGGCCGCAGAGACTGCCTGAATGGAAGGAATATAAGCGAGTGTTACTGGAGACATGGGACCGTTTAGATAAATTTGTTCGCTCAAGCTATAGACAGAGGCTCTACATGGAGGGCAATAAGGCTAGTAGACTGCTTGCCACACTCCTCCGTAATGAAACTTGTAGCCCTCCACTGGTGGAGGTCCGTGACACTCGGGGGAAGACGATATGTATGCAGTGGGGCATAACGGAAGTCTTTGCTATGCACCTGCAAGGGGTTTACACAGCAAAGCTATTGAGGGAGTAGAGGGATAGTCTAGACGCTCCCATAACTAGAGAAGAAATAATGGTAGCAATATGTGCATTGAAGACTGCTAAAGCCCCAGGTGGGGATGGCTAGCTGGCAGAATTTTACCAACGCAGGGCGGGGACTATGGCAGACCGATTACTGGAGATGTATAATGAGCCACATGGCAGGGGGCTGCTTCTGGCCTCGATGAGGGAGGTGCTTCTTGTCATGCTGCCTAAGCCTGATAAGGATGTTTCAGAGGTGACATCCTATCACCCTCTGTCGATGCTAAATGTCGATGTGAACATCCTTAGTAAAAGGCTGGTGTCTCAACTATTGGTGCTTATGTTGCAGCTGGCGCACGAGGACCAAAGTGGATTCATACCGCGCAGGAATACCCTATGCAATTTGAGAAGGCTATCTTTGATCATACACACCCCTGCTTTTGAAGAAGGTCAATTTTGCGCTAGTGCTCCTTGACATTGAGCAAGTGTTCGATTCCCTGTTGTGTGAGTACTTGTGGTGGGTTTCAGAAGGCAGGCATTGGTGAGCGCTATCTAAAATGGGTGCAACTGTTATTCAGAGACCCGACGGCGAGAGTGAGTGGGGGGATGATATCGCAGTGGTTCTCCCTACACCATGGGACCAGACAGAGCTACCCTCTATCATCCCTGCTATTTGTGCTGGCGATGGAGCCACTGGCTTGCTGGCTCTGGGATGTGCTATGAGGCTGGTGAATACAGATTGAGGCGAAAACATATGTGGTCTCCCTTTACACCGATGATGCCTTGCTCTAGCTACGCCAGCCTATATAATCAGCCCCCATTATGTTAGCACTCCTCATCGAGTTTGGTGAGGTGTCCTGGTTGCACGTTAACCACTCTAAATCTAAACTGTTCCTATAAGGGTATTTGCCGGCAGGCTGGAGGAGGACCTTTCCCGATTGGATCTTCCCTGGGAGATGAATAGTGTCAGGTATCTGGGGATTAGACTCGCACATGGGGCGCTGGAGTTTGAAATTGCAAATATAGGTATGGTACTGGAAGGGTTGAAACCTTCAGTAAAATTTTGAAACACCCTAGGTTTATCCTTAATAAGGACATTGGCTTTAGTTGAAATGATAATCTTGCCCTGATGCCTTTACATTTTTCTGGGGACCCTCTTAGAGATTCCTAGAAAATACTTTGTAGAACTAGATAATCTGATAGGCAAGTGCCAAGGTGTTTTGCAGAGAAGAAGATAAATAAAGACATAGAATAATTTATACCCAGAAGGAGTATAGCAGAGCTTTACCTGGATCCTCACACCACAAATTAGTCCAGAGACTCAAAGCTCATCCTTCCTTATCTGACAGCTAGCATCAATTTTGAGACTGAATGATCATCTAAAGCTACAAAAAAAACCTCTAAAGAGCAAGGGCCATGTCCTTACCAACCAATAAATTGTGGTCTGTGTCCTGATCTAGGATTCAGTGTTAATCTGTGTTTTCACACAAAGTTGAAATCCACCAAACCACATCTGCATTTGCAGAACAATCCATCACCTACCACTCCACAACTGAAAATATAAAATGCATGCTTAATGTCTGGCAAATCATTACATTATTTCATATGATGCTATTGCACCTTTGACAATAGACGTCTTTCCCATGTCACAGGCTACTCTGATTGCTGAATCCTTCTACCATCCTCTGCTTTTCATCGAATACCAATAGGAAGCTTGTTTAAACAAAGAAACTCAGCATATTCAATAGAGTCGATTTGATCTTTAGAACTTATGACCACACAACATTAAAAATCAGCAGCAAGCTCTTCACTGTGTGTATGTTGGCCCATTCCTGTTTAGAGCCTTTAAAGCTACTACACTGGCGGTTAATTTTAGATTACACCTTGTCAATGCCCTGAAGATAATCCCACGAGTGAGACAGGGATTTGAAACACGTCGGCACTTTTCTTCTTCTTTACACCATGAGGGATTAATTTATAAATTGAGCGCAGGCCCTGTAGAGGGATATTGAACATTGATTCAACCCCACAGACTCTAAGCCTATTCCCCATGGCGAGCAACTCTCATAAAAGTAAACCAAACTGGGCGCAATGAGAGTGCTTATCGTTTAGACATTCTTTACAAACTACCGACTGGTATAACGCCTAATGGTCACAGTTATCTGTATTTGTATTGATTCTATGCACTATTGTTTAATCTGACAATGCACAATCTATGAGTGTCATGATTTCTTGAATTTTTGAATGTACTTATGTAGATCATTTTTGTGTGAACTAAATAGTGTATTGCTCTGTTCCAGACATCAAAAGATTGGAAAAATGGTACAACTAAATGTTGAAGCAATGGTTAAATAATTATACCAGGACCAAGGATTTTACAGATATTGGTCCTCAGTCTGCTTAAATAAATAGCAACATAAGAAAAATGGTAGCCAGATTCTTTTTCTGTAAAACTTTAAATTAAGCCCCATCTGGCTTTCAATATAGGGCTTAACCCCTTTTTTCACCTTACAATTTTAGAAGGGTAGCATTTTCCTGCCTTAACCATATAGTGCCTGTAGTCTGTCTCTGGGTCCCTTAACTGAGTGTAGCTGGCAGTTGAGCTTTGGGAATTCCTCATGGAAAGCCACACACAATACAGAGCTTAGGTGTGCCTGGAAAGGCCATCACTGGCAGGATGGGAGTGCGGAGCTGGGCAGAGCCCTACTTGCACTTGAATAGGCTGTCTTGCCTCCACACAAAGGGCTGTATACACCTGTATTTAGTTTGAAACCAGAGCAGGGAAGGCAGGAAGCCCGTGCACTTCGAATAGAATTTCTAGAAGCGGCCCCAACCTTCCAGAGGAAGGGCACCAGGTATAAATACTGTACCTCAGACACCACCTCTTCACAACACTTCTGGACCAGTGGATACTCTGCCAGGAAGTAGGATTGCTATACTGCTGAAAAGACTGCCGCTCTGAAGGAACTGCCTGCTGTGCTGACCTGCTGACCTCTTGCCTGGGTGAGAAGGACTGGACCTGCATCTGCTGAACCCAGGACCCGAAAGTGACTCCAAGGGATAGATGCCTGGCCTCCTGACTTGAGCCGCAGGGACAGAAGGCTCCAACAACCTTGAACGCAGCACCTGGACTGTGCCATCTGTTAGTCCTACCCTGCCAAGTGGTGCAGACCCAGTCCTAGACCCTTGGAGGTGGGCCTGAATGCGCTCTACCAGAGCATCTGTGGAACCAGCAGAACTGACGCATCTCCTCTGCTGTGCGGCGCAAACCCGGGCAGACCCGGTGCATTGCCTCTGCTGTGAGAGTTCTCCTGACGCAAAGGACTCCGCTTCGACCTCTCAGCCCGCATCAGAACCGCCGCCTGTGCAACGCTTTCCTGACACAAACCCTTGCGTTTCAAATCTCCCATCGACGGTAGCCTCAATGACGATGCATGTTCTCACATATCAGCCTCACAGCTTCTCATAACTGAAGCATCACTTTGAATGCAAAATGCATCCCTGACACCAGAGTAAGTAAGTAAGTACATTTTTTTGCAGATTAATTAAAATCATTGCAAAGTCAAAACACACAAGAAGGTTAAAAATAGTTGCTAAAAACATTGTGAAAAAAGCTCAATGTTAAAACATCATGCTGTGCAAAAGAAATGTCCTCATACATTAAGACCGATAGTCAATTAAAGTGCTCAATTGCTAAGTGTACCCGGTGTATACAGATGTATTTATGTCAACTACTGGTTGGAAGACCTCAGAAATTTGCGATCCGGAAGGGGATAGGTTTGTCCGGGCGAAAGATTAAGGACAAGCGGCCCCTTGATGGATGAGGGCTGTGTATTAGCTTGTAATGAGGTATAGCAGCCTAGATTGGCTGACAAATTCCAGTTACTTTGTCAATTGTATCCGTGCCTAGAGGCAGCAGTTCCTTATCTTGTAATAGGAACTTGGTGGCGCTGCAGGAAAGCTGGATTGATTTACTATTAAATAATGTCATCACTGCACCGCGGCAGGACCTTATTTTGAATGCCCCAAACACAGGGCAGAGTAATTTCTGTTTAATTTGATTAATTGCAGGGAAGATGCACAGAATATGTAATAGGCTTTCAGCAAATTGGCCACATAAATGGCAAAGGGAGTTCAGCCAGCTTTGTTTCCAGGGTGGGAGCTGATCTTTTGAGGGAAAAGTTCCCATGCGAATTAATAGAAAAAAATGCTAGATGGTTTGGGAAATATGGCACGTAAGGTATGGTTGGGGACCCCAGTTAGTGTAAGATTGTAAAACTGTCCAGCCGTGCTTTTTCCCAGCCATTTCTGCTTTATCGAGTGTCACAGATTGCAGCTTGGCTGCTTTGTTGGCGATTATTTTAAATGCTGTGAAGCTGATATTTAACTCCCAGGCATTAGCAAGGTTAAGAGTTGTTAAAGCTTGGTGGAGCACAGTTGGCCAGTCTTTATTATAAGTATGCTGGCTTTCTATTTCAGAGCAGCACAAGGCAGCCAATGACTCGGTGGTGCAGCTCTCATCTTCCAGCACAATTTGATTGCTGTGGCCACTTACTGGGAGTTGGTGAAAAAGCCCAAATTCCAGGCACACTTGTGCTTGAGGTATGTGTTGTGGTAGGTGAAAGATGCGTTTGAACAGAACAGACTGTAATTTATTGAGAGTGGTTATATCTTTACCCTTGAGGAGCTCTGAACCATAGGTCAGTGAGGGTAGAAATTTTGCCCCAATGATTTGCAACAAGTATGTCTGAGACAAGCTCCCCATTTTTTTTTATTAGGTTGAAGGCGAAATATAGCTTTTTGGCTAGAGTCGTTCGTTGTGCAAGGTGCTTTTTAAAATGTATTCTGGAGTTAATTTCCTCCCCTAAGTATTTGTAGGTGCTGACCTTGTCGATCCTGCTCTCTGCTGCTTTCCATTTGAACTTTGTGTTTTGCTGGCTGTTTTTCAACAAAGAACAAATAACTTTTGTTTTGCTGTAATTTAACTTCAAGCCTGATAATTCAGTGAAACTGAGGAGGTCAGTGATTTGGCGCTGAAGGCCGACAGGAGTTTGGCTGCATAAGACAATATCGTCTGCATATTGTAGACTGCGCACTGGTCTGTTTCCGAGTTTTGGTGGATCACTCAAAACTTCCGAAAGCAGGGCATCCATATCTGCTGTATAGATGTTAAAGAGACAGGGGGCAAGGACACATCCTTGTTTTAGGCCTATAAGCGTGGGGACCGTTCTGGTTGTTCTATCACCCTTACCTATTTCGATTTCAGCCCAAGTATCTGAGTATAGATTGATAACGACCTTGAGGAGATTTGGTTGTGCGCTCCATTTAGCCAACTTTGCCCAAAGGAGGTCCCTTGGGACCGTGTCAAATGCTGCTTTTAATTCGACAAAGCAGGTGTATAGGTTTAAGGCCTTGTGATTTGCCTTTTCCATCAGACGGGTAAGGGCCAGGAGATTGGTGGTTGTGCTCATACTGGCCCTAAATCCCGTTTGAGTAACCGGGATGATGTTTTCAGCTGATGCCCATGCTTCCAGGTCTGTTAGAAGGTTTGCGACGTAGAGTTTAGCTTCTACATAAATCAGGGCGATTAGTCTATAGTTCGCCGGGTTTGTCCATGAGTCTGACTTAAAGATCGGGTGGAGAATACTTACTCTCCATGATGCTGGAATTATATTGGTGGTAAATGCCAAATTGAATAGAGGAGTCAGATACGAAACCCAGAAGGCCTGATCGTACTTGAATAGGGCATTAGGGAGACTATTTGGTCCCGGTGCCCCATCCAATCTCAGTTTCTTCAACGATTGCCCAACTTGCGATTCTTTTGGCCATTTTCCCTCTGGCAGGTTTTTTATGGGCCTGGGACCCTTCATGATTATGCTTTTCCCAGTTGCACTATTCGTAACTTGTCCTGGGCAGGCCGCTTTGATGTAAATAACCCAGTCTGATTCTGAGATTACGGCATTGTGATGGCAAAAACTCCCATTTGCGAGTGAATTAATTTCTGTCCAGAACTGTTTGCTCGTTTTTTGTTTTACTTGTATGCAGCAGTTTTAACCATATGTTTTCTTGATATGTTTTTGGCTGACCAAATTGCGTTTTTGTAAGTGTGCCTTAGTGCCGCAATTTGGTCTTCAGTGGAATGACTAAGCATTGGATCCTTTTTTTGCAACTGCCTAATTTCCTTGTTAAGTTCTCTTTTTTTTTCTCCGAAGGGCTACGGAGAACGGAGGCCGATTTCCTCTAGGGCGGTTGTACATGATTTCCCATAGCGATCTATTGTTTGATAATTTGCTATTACTGGAGTTAGTGACTTTGTGGCTGTCACAGAGTATTGTTGGTTGGGTTGATGGGAATTTGCTTGTAGAAGATACATATTGAAGTCTCCCAACAATATAATTTTGTGTTCAGGAAATGTTATTTGGAGTGATTTTAGAATTGTTACTAATGAGGCGATGTGATCAAGTTTACTATTCTGGCTGGTATGGATGTAAATGTTGCAGATTAATAGGTTAGCATCGCAAGTATTGAATGGTGATCCTAAAAACGGATGTAATGACTGTTTAATGCACTGTGCCCATGCCATACCGAGGTCTACTTGATCTTGTTGCCACCGAAGATGCCTTCTTTTGATTTTTTTATTGCTTCCTGTTGGTACTCATTGAAGCCTGTGATTGGTGAAGGGTTCTCGGCCGGGGTTTCTTGAAGGAGAAGGATGACAAAATTTTGGAGAAAAGAGTTGAAGTCTGACTCCCCCACCTTGCTTTTAAGGCCATTCACATTCCAAGAGCAGAGTTTTAAAAGGTGATTGGGGGACACCAGACTTTGCATCACAAGCCCTCATTCATGGGATCCTCAACGATGATGCAGGACTTCGCATTGCACCTCCGCAGCTCCTCGGGATCAACATACCTCCTCGGCTGCGCAACGCATCCTTGCGCGGGACCTTGCAACACTCCACAACCAGGACCTAAGGTACTCTGCTCAGCGGTCAAACTGGGTACATGTAACTGGCCCGTGCTCAATCACGGTCAGCCTGAACTTGTGACTTGTTCCCAGTTTGGCGCAACCAGATTTCCACGGTTGGTGCTTTTGGCCATATTTCCTGAAATATTTAACCCTGCATATCTCCGGTTCTACTGATTGGATTTTTGCTGTTTTTGGGATTGTTTTATTTATTCAAGAATAATCTATTTTCCTGAATCTGTTGTGGGATCTGTTTGTTTTATGTTGTCCCTGTGATACTGTTTTAAGTGTTGCACAAATACTTTACACATTGCCTCTAAGTTAAGCCTGACTGCTCTGTGCCAGGGGTTGAGCTCCGGTTAATTTGAAGTTTGCTTGTGGTTTCACCCTGACTAGGATTGTGGTTCCTGATTGAGTAGGGTTTAACCCCTCCTCAACCAGCAACCCAATTTCCTACAATAACTATTTTTAAAACAAAACTAATCAACCACCTGAGGCGTGAGTAGTCAACCACTATTTTGGTATAGTCTGTGCACAAAAACCCATTTTAAGACTGAAACCTGTTCTGTGGGCCACATGGCTCAAGGTATATATGAATGTGCTACTTCTCTATCACCCTTCCTAGCACGTACAGACCTAAACACGGGGCCAATGTACATACTTCAGAACACTGCTCAAGATCCTCATGCATGGCACCAACTAAACCCATGTAGACCACATTACATGCCCACAGACAACTATGCATTCATGCTCTGGCTTTCACCAAAATGGCAAAACGTGGAGCACTATTTTATTTAATGCGATTTTATATAGCGCGAACATTACCCGAAGGTGTCAGAGCGCTTTACAAAAGAACCAGTTGCGTTACATAAGGACTTTGGATTACATGAGTTACAAAAGAGATATAAACAGGAAAAAATTGCAAATGTACAAGTGGAGTGAAAGGAGGGAAAAATTGCAAATGTACAAGTTGTAAAGTCACTCAAGGAAGAGATACAAACAGATAAACTCTAAAATCACATAGGGGAATGTGGTTGCACAAGTGACAGAAGCAGCTACACAAATGTCAAGCAGGGTAAATATAAAATGAACCCATCCGTGGTTGTTACCCAAATCATTGCCGACTTGGAGGTATAGTTTTGAACATTTTGGTTCCTGTTGGGCGTTACTTTTAACTACGGCTTACAAAAAACAAGTTGAGACCTACAATGGCCAACACCCGATTCCTGTAACGCCTATTACATGTTTATAAGAAAGTGGAGCGTAACGTGCTTTGTACAACCAAATCCGCATTCCTGGCATTTACTGGGCTTTTTTCCTTCTTTAAATTCATGCAGGTTTGACTTGACGAAATGTAATCGGGTGGAAACTTTAAGATGAAATACCGATTTCTTGCAACATAATGCAGATTTGGTCTTTCAGTGTACAAGTGAAGCATGAATATTTCTTCTCTGTAAATAATATATGTGGAAATTATTGTGTTTCGTGGGCAGTCATCTTCTGTGTTTGTTTTCCAAAAGCCACCTGTTGCTTTGGGCGTGTTACAGTAAATGTTCGCATTCCACCTTATTAGCACCACTAATGATAAACATGTTTCTAAAGCTGTATTGTTTGTTACAACTTCTGGAAAGGCATAAAATACACACTTCCCAATGTAATTTGCCTTCACGTGAGAACCAAAGTCACTTACGAGTTATTCAACCTTTCTCTACCTAATGGAGGGATTGAGGAAACCCCAGAATTGAAATACTGGAGGTGGTCTTCGATGTGGAAAGGTAAGGCAGAACCCAAAAGGGCGCCTCTAAGCGGTGAAACCAAAGTACTAGAAAAGGCCACAAAAATGTTAGATAAACTGGTCTATGCGTGACTGAAACAACTCAGCACCTCGGGAAGGTTTGGTTGCAGCACACCTACTTCGCATAAGTTCAGTGTTGTATTACACTTCCAGCTGACCAGACTTCCCCACCTTCAAACCCAGACCCCTTGAAATCTTTAGTCCATTTTCTTTGGAGTGCCGATCCACAGTTTTGGGAAACCTTGCACCAAAGACATCCTTTGACTTAGCTGCACTTTTACCCAATTGGAGGAATGCTGAATTAAAAAAACAAATCGGTTAACACATTGTTTATTACTCTCTGCAACAGATACATCAACTCTCTCAGCCATTCTGTAATTCAAAGCAAAACCAGAGATTGCAAACAGATCTGTTCAGCAAATGCATTAAGCACCTGAGCTATCTTCCTTGTATTAAATCATCGACATGCATCACTGTAGGAAGTATCTTAACCCCCTAATCAATCTTTAAAAAATACTGTTTATCTGAGACCAATGAAGAGAGAATTACTTTGCTATCACTTTTTTCAATTTCTAATTTCTTTGGGGGTAGAGCTTGAAAATAGTATTCATATGTTTTCTATCAATGAACAGCTTCTTATGAGTTTGCCCCTCATAGCTTCCAACTTACCTTTCTGCCACCGTACACGAAAATTGAGCGGCCCCAGAGCAATGATTTTCCATTTCCAGCACTGTGCGTGAGAGTGGAAATACTTTAGCGCCAGGACACAGAAAGGCTACTGAGTAATGTGTGGGGAAGACCGACATCTTCACATCACGGCTCATAAACTGCAGCAGAGGAGAACTCTCTGGGGCATATTCTCAAGGACTTATCGCCGATTTATCGGCACTTTAGCGCCGCAAAAGTGGCGATAGATTTATCACCCTATTCTCAAACTGGTGCAAACTGCCGATATCGCCAGTTTTCCAGCGATAGCTGCTGCAAAAAACATTGCCACGGATGAGAGCGACAACTAACTCTAATGATATGCAGAGTAGGCGTTCCCGTGCAAAAACACACGAAAACACCACTTCGCGATATTCTCAACGACCAGCCAGATCTGCGATGCAATCCAAAAACAGGCGATAAGGCGCGTTAGCAGCAGGGATTTAACACCTGCCTTCTACTGGTGTTAAGCAGGATGACAACCTGCAGTATGAAAGGGAGCCCAGCCCAGAGCCACATCTGAAGACCAACACATGTCATGGAGCTACTGATCATGCAGCTCGGAGACCCAAGAGGTCCACAACACCCACTGCCACCACCCCCAGGACCCCCCCCGGACCACCCCCCCTCCCCGGACTACCACCTAGGCAGCGCAGAACAAGACAGCTGACCTTCCAAAAACGGCATGGCCCCTCAGCCACACAATTGCAGAATGTGGGGAGAGGTGGGAACCAAGTATGTGTGAAGGAGGCAAGTCACCCATGAAAAAGCATGCACACAATGCCAAGGGTGGCGGTGATGTGCTGGACAGACTTCAGTATGCAGAGCACAGACATGTCTATGTGGACATATACTGCTGGTCAGGCGTGGTGCGTCCATTGGGGCGTTGCCCCCCCGCCCGCAGCTCCCTCGGCGTCTCTGACTCAGTTTACTTAAGTTCAGAGACGCCGAGGGAGAACTGACAATCATGTCAGTCGGCATGACGTCGGACCGCCCACCCCTTTCAGAGTCTGAAGGGGGTGGGCGGTCCGGCGTCATGTTGACTGACATGCATTGTCAGACCAGCCAGGGACAGTCAGCAGCACAAGTGCGCATGAGTGGGGAAGGTGAGCGAATTTTTACCCGTGCCCAGTCATGCGCACTTGTGTTTGCACTGGCTTGCGCATGCCCATTAGGAGCCCCTCGGTCTCCTAATGGGCAGGCGGCGGGCGAAGAATAACCGTGCCCTAAGCCAATCCTGGCGCTGCAGCAGCGCCAGGATTGGCTGAGGGGTTGCCACTCCAGTGCTGTTCCTGAAGAGGCGCCAACGCGGACCAGGAGCAGAGGTGGTCAAGTAAGTTTTCTAAATTTTATTTTCCCTTGATCGGCCCCCCACCCCCACGCGACCCCCCACCCCCCCACGAGTACTGTGAGCCGCGACTGACCCAGAGCAGTTCACTCTCTCACTGAATTTATTGTTCCCTGTGACAGTAAACAAATGGAAGGGCGGACAGAGACTTTACCACTGAGGCCACCTTGAGAGCACCAGGCTTCGCTAAGAGTAATTCAGTTTAATATTTAGACGCACCAATCGGTGTATGGTCGAGTCGGATGCCAGCATCAAGGCTCATTTCTACCCCAGAAGTGGAGTCAATCGACTAGTGTATATTTTCATCCAGTCAGATGGTGCACACCCAGTCCTTCTTTTGTCCACTTTTGTGTGCAGCACGTAGGCAGTCTCGGGCTAGAGTGGCCCGATTGACGAGACAACACGCACCCTCTGACAATTTCTGATTAAATGACAACATGCAATCAAAAGATGGCTGCAAACTCAAGTGACACAGGACTGTCCCATTGATGCAAATGTCCCGCTTTCAATAAGACGCATGATATGTTATTTTTTACAATTTACAGACACTGACAATGTTGTTGCACAATGGAACTAAGGCAAAGTGGGCTAAAATTATTGCAGAGGAGCACACGATGTGGTCTGGATAGTAAAGTAGTAAAATGTGTCATATGTACATGTGGGCTGGAGTTATCAGCCTGGTGCTTCTATTGGTGTGCTGGGGAACAGTCGGCATTTTATTTAGTTGTTGAGTTTTATATAGCGCGAACATGACCCTTTTGGGTATCAGTACATTTCAAAATATGTTTATTGTGTGAGACTGTGACCCATAATCTCACGTTTAAAATGTATCTTTAATGTATGGGAATTAGAATTTAGTGGCTCTAATCTCATTGCTCACAATGCACCTTCTGTGCCCAGCCATGGTTGTGAAACTGATTTGTCGTTTAGTCCCATACATTTTCACTCTATTTTATGACACGTCACACGAGGGTGTGGTTGCCCATAGTGATTCTCGTTGGATGCTTCTTCTGGGATTGTGCATGATATCATTTGGAGTGGCTTGAAACACCTGTTACATTTACTGGATTGATGTGTAAAATGAGAAGCATAAGTCTATTTTTGCCATCAGAGAGTGATGGACTCATCTACTCACTGCTTTGTAATCTGTGCTATCCCTGTGCATTAGTTTGTCCTCTTTTCAATTGCTATATGTTTGTGTAGTGTATTCCATCTCTTGGGGTGTTACAGGGTAGGTTTGTGCTGTTTATATTTTAATTCTGGATGTGAGGAAACTCGATTATTACTTTCCAGAATGGTGTAAAAATCATTGAGAATACTGCTTATGAGAAGAATTTATTATTGCATTCTCGCACAGCTTGAAATGTGGAATGTTTGGAAATATTTGCGGTTTTGTGGCCACGTCATAGAATGTCATTTTGGATCGAATGAAGCAGGGATGTCCCGAGTTGCTTCACAAGAGCTTGAATTTAGCCATAATTTCAGGATAACCAAAGAATATGTAAATGATACAATTTAGATCATCTTTATGCATGATTGTCATATGTGTATATAATAAAATCTGATATGAATCCATTCCAACCTTCATGGACCAACATTGGACATCACTGCCAGAAAGGGCCTCTGTGGTGGAGCTAGTCTGGTAACATTGGCCCCTTTAATATACATTGGCTATGAGCATGTGCGTTGTCGGACTCTCTCTCGTCGTGGTGATGCCTGGGGATGCCATTGGGCCACGTACAGGCCTTCAGACTCTATGTTAACTAGATTTTCATTTCTGTGAGGAGGTTGTTTTCGATGCTATGAATGAATTCACATATGTCTAAAAAGCAACCAGCAGCTACTTGTAAAGTGTTCATTAGCTTTCACACTCATTTGTTTTTCGGTATAAATTTCTCTGATGAAACAGTGTGCATCTTTGAGTGCAGTGCAGCGAAGGGTGAGTGATGTCTGTGTGAGTGCAGGTTGAGCAGTGTGCCTGTGTGAGTCCAGGGTGAGTTATGTGGATGGGTAAAGGCAGGCTTAGTGATGTGTCAGGGAAGGGTGAGTAATAGGTCTATGAGTGCAGGGTGAGTAGTGTGCCTATGTGAATGCAGGGAGAGTGATGTATCTGTGCAAGTGCAAAGAGACTTGTCTGGCTACTCCCAGAGATGTGTTCGCCAAGCCACCTCTTTCTCAAATTTGCTTGAAAATGCACCATTTGCCCACTCTTTTTTCAAAATTTTCTCGGAGGGGTAACCCCCCTGAACCCCCTGTAGGTGGTTCCTGCTCGATCGCAACGCTCGCTCCCTCGCCACAGTGCAGTATTTACGCACCACCACTTTCAAATGTCACCAGCCGCCCCTGCTGCTGGTGTTTGTAGTGTTGTGGACAGTGGACGCAACCATGTTACCTCAGGCAGTGGGGAAGACCTCGGTCATGTAGCTGTGTCCCCCCCCCCTGTAAGCGTAAGCGGAGTGGGCGGGTCCGGTGAATGCCAGTCCAGCATAGGAGTGTGAATAAATAGGCCGGGGCTCTGGGCGTGGTTCACTTCCGGGATGGCCAACGCGTCTGCCAGGGTGGCGCCCCTCACCCTGCCACGAGTCCGCCACCATGACCGCCAGCCTCCTCAGCCGATCTTTGGCTCCCGCGACACAGGCCCCCAGCGCACCCAGCGGCACAGCACCGCGGAGTTATGTGTGTGCTGACTACTGCCTTCGGCCTACACTGCGGTCAGCAGGTCCCCTAATTCAAATTGAGTCTTGATTTATTTATGGCGCAGTCCAGTAGGCAACATACATTGCTTCAAGGGCGGCCCACCCGGACGACGCATCATCGCAGGCTGCGTACCCGCTGAGCGCTTCAGGTGCCACTAACTCTGTGCAGCTCAAGTCAACGCCACGTGGCTGTGGGCCCTTGCTGACTGCTGCCTCCGGCCTACACTGCGGTCAGCCTATCTCACACATATCGAATCCAATCCTGACCTGCAAGGACACGCCATCATCGCTGGCTGCACACCCGCTGAGCGCTTCAGGTGCCACTAACTCTGTGCAGCTTAAGTCAACGCCACGTGGCTGTGGGCCCTTGCTGATAGCTGCCTCCGGCCTACACTGCGGCCAGCAGGGCTCACACATATCAAATACAATCCTGACCTGCAAGGACACGCCATCATCGCTGGCTTCACACCCGCTGAGCGCTTCAGGTGCCACTAACTCTGTGCAGCTCAAGTCAACGACACGTGGCTGTGGGCCCTTGCTGACCGCTGCCTCCGGCCTACACTGCGGTCAGCAGGGCTCACACATATCGAATCCAATCCTGACCTGCAAGGACACGCCATCATCGCTGGCTGCACACCCGCTGAGCGCTTCAGGTGCCACTAACTCTGTGCAGCTCAAGTCAACGCCACGTGGCTTTGGGCCCTTGCTGACCGCTGCCTCTGGCCTACACTGCGGTCAGCAGGGCTCACACATATTGAATCCAATCCTGACCTGCAAGGACACGCCATTATCGCTGGCTGCACACCCGCTGAGCGCTTCAGGTGCGACTAACTCTGTGCAGCTCAAGTCAACGCCACGTGGCTGTGGGCCCTTGCTGACCGATGCCTCCGGCCTACACTGCAGTCAGCAGGTCCCCCAATTCAAATTGAGTCTTGATTTATTTATGGCGCAGTCCAGTAGGCAACAGACATTGCTTCCAGTGCGGCCCGCCCGGATGACGCATCATCGCAGGCTGCACACTCGCTGAGCGCTTCAGGTGCCACTAACTCAGTGCACCACAAGTCATGGACCCTTATGATTGAGTCTTGTGTGTGTGATGTCAGAGTTGGTGCCCCTACCTCAGTGCACCACAAGTCATGGACCCTTCATGATTGAGTCTTGTGTGTGCGAAACGATGATCACTTTTCTAGTTGTTGCCAGCACCAACCACTCCCTGAGGGCTAGCTTACACTCACCCCACACCCATCCAGCACAGGCGTCACTGGACATGTGTCCCTGGCAATAAAAAGGGGCCCGGCGCACATGCCCATAGCCAGTTCCACTATCTATCTAAGTGTGTCCGTGTGGTCATTATGTATGCATGATGGGCCCGGGCCCTACCACATTACATTGTGCTGTGGACAGCGGACGCAACCATGTCACCTCAGGCAGTGGGTAAGACCTTGGACACGTAGCTTTGTCGTCATCCCTTGTAAGCGGAGTGGGCTGGGCCGGCGTACGCCAGTCCAGCGTAGGGGTGTGAAGAATTTGCCCAGGGCTCTGGGCGTGGTTCAGTTCTGGCCTGGACAAGGAAGTAACTAATGCGTGTGTCTCTGTTGTAGTGACGGCGCCACCCGGCCCGCAATCGACAATGTTGCAATGTAGCATGCACCCGGAGGGCGGGCTCGCACGAATGGAGAAATGAAGGAGCGCAAGACCGCTCACGGTCTTGGCTCATACATGCCAGGTGTTGTGTGTATCTGTATTGCCGCAGCATGAGCCAAATGCCTAACCTTAATCGCAGCGCGAGTTCAGCCAGGCATGAACTCTACATCTGTGTCCGCCCTATCCTTACCATAGGCCTGCACTCACGTGGCCGCCCACCTTCAACGGCCAACATCACAGTGTCATTGTCAGGCTTGTGGACATGCGCAGACAGGCATGACAATGGTGTGCCGTAGGAGTGCAAGTGATGCAACCACGCAGCGCACACAAGTAAATAGGCTCAGGGGAGGGAGGAGTAGCTGTGAGGCAACGTAACACACAGTGATGCCGCTCATTTGCCACATGCAAGACATGTCAAACATGAATCCCAAAGTCGCACACATCCCACCCCACCCCCAACAAGCCACATCACATTTCCTGAATGCAAGCAGATGACAAACTGACATTAGGGATGAAAGCTCCTTTGTCTGAACTATCAGGTGGAAGCACATCTGCACCTCCGACCTCGGAATTGCATGTGCCCGGCACCCCCTGACAGATACTATAGCAGCTGATGATGACTCCCACAATACGCACAGCCCGACGAAAGACCAACGTATACACACCCCACACACAGAAGTCCTTGCTCGAAGTTATCTTGCATGGAATGGCCTTCACACTTACTCCCACACCATCCCAGGCGTACAACTGTTGCACACTAAAAGAACTCATTGATCCGAGCTGTGGCATTTCATCCACAGAACTGGCGCAGGTCAGAACAGTGCAGCTTCAACCAGAGCCACTAACGCAATGGCAGAACATCCCGGACACATGCACAACCCTTGTCACGTGGAACTGTACCGTACACGTATGCTGCATTTACTGGGGGCACTGCCATTGGCAGTGCTGCGGATCAGTTACCGGCTAAGCTTCCGCCTTGCCAACGTCACCTGCGTTCAGCCTGTGTTGCATTGTCGATCGTGCATATTCGAGTGGTCCATGGATGTCTGCCTATCCAACAGGACGGTAGCTGAACTGGATTTTGACATGTGTGTGCGCCCCCTGTTGGCCCACGACCAGGAGTGTCACCGTGATACCCGTTTATGGGATGCCTTGATACTTGGCATACATGCTGGCAGCTGGACCTGGGAGATTGCACAACTCCTCGTGTGCAGTGACCACATTGAACCGCTCCCCTATTGGGCTGTAGTGCTAATTGGTGAAAGGGGTGGACGCAGCACATCTGTCCGGACCTGCTAATGGATTGCCTCGCCGTCCTGTTTGATGAAGTCGACAATGACCTCATGTTGGAAATGATAGCCTACGAAGCTGCAATCGCTTTCATGGATGATTAACTACGTACCTGCAGCCACAACAGAATGGGACCCATTGCACATGTTCCAACACCTTGTTGCATCTTGGAGATCTGGTCACATATCCCATGACAACAGTGGACATGGCTGCATTCGCCTGGACTCCGAATACATGAGCGGACAACAACTCGGGTTAACACACACCTGTGAAAGGTGAGGCACTCCCCCGGAGTGGACAGCGGCGCTGCCAACGTTCCTCATTCTGACATACTGCAGCATTGGTCTGCATGTTGTGGCACTTATCTTGCCCTTACTGACACGCATATGCTAATAAAGTCTACGCACCTTCACTTGTATTCAACTGTGATGAGTGTTGATTTGAATGACAATGTGTGTCTCACTGCCTATCTGGGTCATGGCCATACATGCGCATTGATAGCATTACCCAGGAGTACCTTTTGTGGAATCACTGTCCCTACATTCATCCATACTTTCATACTTGATTGATCATAGCCATGACACATCTGTGTGAATTAGAATGTTTTATTCGCATTCAGTGGAGTGTTGAAGCTGGAGCAGTACAGGGCCATGCAAACCCCACTTTACATTGTTGACCCGTGGAGGGCCAGCCAGAGTCCTTTAGGGATTGACAAGTTCATCGGAAGAGGAAGACTTCAGTCCGCAGTGTGATTGCTGTGTCATTGGTATCCAAACAAAATATGGCAGTCCATGTCGAGGTCCAAGGTGAGTGTCGCTGAGTGTATCGGGGGACAGTGGAAGGTGTTATTCCAGGGCATGATGCAGAGGGCAGAACCAAGCGAAAACATGGCGGAGATGAATGCTACCACTTCATTCTTACCACAAAGCCAGATTCATCATCATCTTCGTCCTCTGATGTGTCAGGTGCCTCACATGTGGGTGGTGGTGTTTAGTCTGGATCACTGTGTGGCACTGACACATCAGGGGCCGGAGGTGGAATGTCTGCCGCACTGTGTGGCACTGACACTTCAGGGGGCGGAGATGTGGATGGAGTAGTAGCAGCAGCATTCATCCGCGCCAGGCCTTGTGGCGGCAATGCCATGACGAGGATCTGCAGGGCATGGGAGATCACAGCTACATCTCGCTGGTGTGCAGCCGTGGCAAACATTCTTTCCGCCTGCATCCGCTCCAGGCTCTCCCTCATTCTCCTTATGTGTCCCAACTCCCGGCTGACATCGCTGGAGCCACTCTGACTAGACAGTTGTTCTTGGCTCAGAGTCATGACTCCAGCGATGTCAGCCATGGATTGTTGGAGAGCATGGAGTGGACAGTGGGTGTCCGGTAGGGACTGTAAGTGGTCCCTGATGGGACTTAGACACCCACGTATGGCATCTAGTTTGGCTGCCATGAGGTCGAACCCCACCCGCAGCTGATCAGCCATCTTCTCCTGGCACCCTAACACACGGCGTTGGAATGCCATGTGTTGGTCGTGGGGGTCCTGGGAGACAGCTGTGGTGGTGGGTGCTTCCTGCTGTGTGGTCTGTGCAGGGGGTGGGGTCTCCTCGATGCAGCTGGGCTGCCCTGCTCCTGGAGGTGGGGTGCCGAAGCTGTCCGTGAGCTGTTGGAGGGCGTCGGTGTCGATGTTGGGGGGGGTCCTCTTCATCATCAGTGCTGAGTTGTTGGGTCTGCTCTGCAGGAGGTGTTGATTCTCCCTCTGCAATGTGAAGGGGAGATGCAAGTTGACATTGTGTTCACATTTATGTTCGCGCATTATACAAGTTTACTAACAGACTGCATGACTATGTACATTTTCACTGTTTGTGAGGAGATGCCTATTTGATGCGGGACAGTTGACATTTCTACACCATCAGGGATGTGAGGTTGTACTTGTACATTATCATCTCACAGTTTCCTGCTATGCCAAATGCGAATGTCCATTTTCTACACACAAGCGGCAGCAGTTGTGTCCTCTGTTCTGTTGTGAAAGTGTTGCAGTTTGTACCACATTGTTGTCAATGTTGAGGTGCTCTGATTCTTATGTGTGTGTGCTGCATTGTGGGTGTGTTGCCCCTTCAGCTCTGATTTGGCTGGCCCTTATCCCTTTCAGGCGGTGTGCCTTTCACTTCTGTGCTTATACAGTGCTGAGATATTGCAGACTTGGGTAAATTGGTCTCTTGGTCGGAGTTGTGACTCTTGGGCATGGTTTGTCCGCAGATGTGCTATACTTAATTGTGCATGTGTGCCATTGTGCCCATCTCCCCCCGTCCCCCCAGTCCCTGGTCGTTACTCACCCTGTTGCTGTTGGCTCAGGTCATGTTGTGCAGTGTCCGGTCCCCCAACTCCTGCCACCGTCTCCCCAATGATGACTCGGGTCACCATTTCCTCCATCTCATCCAACTCCTGGTGTGTCGCTGGACTCCCACCTCCAGTCTGCATTGCTGCTTTCAGGTTGGCTGCGAGTTTCAGCTTGGTTTTGCGCTTCACATAAGTCCAGCGCTTCTTGCAGTCGTCCACTTCCCTTCTCTTCACTCCGACTGCATTCACCTTCGCCAAGATGGACTGCCATATTGTATTTTTAGTTGCCAATGACACAGTGGAGGTGATGAACAGTTGGTGGTGGTGTTCTATCACCTCCGTAATGAGGATCTGGTTTTCCTGCGTACTGAAAAGCGGGTTCCTCTTCTTCTTCTCCTTGCCTTTCCCTGACCCCGAGGTCCCAGGCTGGTCCTCCGTGGGGCTTGTGGGGTTCTGGTTGTCCTCTGTACTTGCTCCGGATACCTCCATGGTGCTTCGCAGTTGTTTGTGTTTTGTTTGTGTTTTTTGTTGCAGCTTTTATATCGGTTTTTCCCGTCTGACTTGTGGGACTTGCAGGCCTGGCGCTGCTTATCGCTGAATTGTTTATCGCAGTTGGGCCCATCGCAACTTTTTTCACGTTAGGGTTTAGATTTTTATCGCCGTTTCGGTAATTTTATTGCGGACATTTGACGCGTTATCGGGAAACTATTGCATATTACCGCCGTGTTGAGAATACGACGTTAACACGGAGTTATTTTCCCGCGATAGACGGCGATATGCAAAATTCCGTTAGCCTATTTTGGCGATGATTGTCGCAAGTTCTTGAGAATATCCCCCTCTGCTTCTATCATGTCAGCCGGTCATCATCTAAGCCTAAAGCACTCCTTAAAACTCAGTGCATAGAGGCTCACCCCTCCCACCTGTCCAAGATCATTCCCCTCTATATTTCTCCAGGAGCGCTGTGTCCTTCAAACCCCTGTCAACTCTCTCTTCCTAAGCAGGTTTTTGCCCTAAGTTATGGCCATTTGAAATACAAGCACCTGTCTACTGGAATATCTTCTCTGGAGACTTTGAACTCCTTCCCCCACACACTCAAGTCATCCTTGAGACCCGCATCTCCAGTCTTGAGGAAATGCACAGTTGTGTCGCTCTGGAGAAGAGCCCTGTCTTCTCACTGACCCAACCTCTGAAATATTCTAAATTATGCATTGCTTCATTCTCCATCATCAATTTATATAAATATTCTGCCGCCAATGTACTAATGCACCATCCTGATAATTAACACACAGCCTCTCTGGAAGAAACGCGTCACCCACAAAGAAATACAAATGTGCATAAACATAAATGTCCTGAACATATTTAAAACTGGCACGAGTTTCAACGGACAGTTTCTTGAAAGGTGGGCACAATGGATAAGATAGACACCACTTCTCTTGTGCCGCGCATAGTTTCTTGCGGTGCGTCCAGTGTTTTGTACCAGGTGCACACATTTATTCCCAATGCTAACATGATTTGCTCATGTGTACTATGGCATATTCTGAAGTGTTGAAATATGTGAATGGTTCCCATTTACAAATGGATGCTATGGACTATTAGCTGACATGCTGGGAACCTGTCAAATGCACCATTTGGTACCATTTTATCTGAAGATCTCTTTGGTTGGAGAACCGTCTCAAACCACCTAGGAGAATGTCTGGCTCGATGCAGTGTGGGGGCTGGTATGAAAACTATTTTATAATCTGGAATAACAGCTCACCTAGACTCCAAGGGGGAGATTTACTAAGATTTTGTGCCGTGTTTGCGTCATAAAAGTGATGCAAAACTGCGCAAAATCTTTTTTTCCTAATCAACTTTCCAGCGCTAAACTTGTTTAGCGCTGAAAATAACGTAAAAGTAATGCGAAGCAGCGCATTGCGCTGCTTCGCATTACTTTACGCCGTGGGGGCGTGCCAAGGGTGGTGCATGGGCGTTCCCATGCAACCACCCAAGGTTTCTCACGCTAAACCCAATTTACTAAATAAAGTAGATTAGGTTTAGCATGAGAAAACTGCGCCCTTGCAACTAGGCGCAAGGAAGGAGAAATGCTTTCATTTCTCCTTCCTTTTCCGACTTTGCATGCGTGCTGCACTGTGCAGCACGCATGCAAAGTGGGAAAAGTTTTCTCTTGTGCCTAGCTAGGGTGACCAACCGTCCGTAAATTTCACGGACTGTCCATAATTTGGACCTCACGTCCGTTGTCCGTGAGGATCCTTTTTACGGACGCCTTTTGTCCGTAATTTTGGGCCTTGCAGGGAACAGAGCTGTTCCCCTGCGAGAGGCCTTAGCTCCCTGAATGGGCTGCCTCGCACTCCTCATCGTGGGAGTATAAGAGCAGCCCCACCCCGCCCATTGTCATTCTGTCTGCGGCTGATTGCCACATACAGAATGACAATGGGCCAGTTTAAGCTCTTACAGCATGTGGTGGCCTCCTCCTGCTGTGGTCTAGGGCAGGGCATTCTGTTAGGGTTAGATGGAAGAAATGTGCAAAACAAAAGTACAAAGTTAAAAAGAAGAGGTTATAGTTCTTACACAGTCTCATAATTCCAGAGCTCAAGCATTTTTATTATTATATAAAACGAAGACAAAGTTGCTGCTTCTTTATTTATTTTATGCAACTAACATCCGTTGACAAAGCCAATAGTCCTGGCTTGTTGTAGGTCTAAAGTTACTGGATGCAATGATAAAAATAGCAAAATACTAGTCGGGCGGCACATTATGCTCAGCATATATTTTAAGGTGAGGTGTTTTAAGCCACGCCCTAAATTACATCAGACACGCCCCTTGGAGAGACCCCCAGTTTTTTCATCCCACTTAAAGCCCTGGAAACAACACCATGTCATAGTCACCTCACGTCCTGGCACTGTGCATCATGCATGACTCATGACTTCCAAGTTTTCAGATTGCCTATGTGCAGGAGCATAGTGAACCCTCCCTCAACCCACCCCACCACTTGCTTTAGGAACTACAGCGTGGGTGAAGTTCTTGATGGGCCTCTTCTGTCTGCAACTGGATGGGTGGGTGGATGGTTGAAGGATGGGTGGCTAAGTGAAAGGGGAATGGAGAGAGAAAGGGAGGATGGATGGATGGATGAATGAAAAGAATAATGTAAAGATGGATGAGTGAAAGAATGCATACATGAGTGAAAGGGAGGGTGGAGAGCTGGAAGAAAGGATGGATGGATGAGTGAAAGGGTGAATGGATGAGTAAGTGAAAGGATGGCTGGATGGGTGAAAGGGTAAATGATTGGCTGGATGAGTGAATGGGTGGGTGGAAGAGTGGATGGATGAGTGAAAGGATGGCTTGGGTGAAAGGCTAAATGGTTGGATGGATGAGTGAATGGATGGATTGGTAGAAGAGTGGATGGGTGGGTGGAAGGATGTCTGGATGGATGGATGAGTGAAATGATGGATGGAAGGATAGATGATGGATAGGTGTGTAAATGGTTGAAAAGGTTTGGATATGGATGGGCACACAGATGGAAGGACAGAATGAATGGTGAAAGACTGAATGATGGATGAAATAATTAATAGATGATATTTTGAGTGACACCCAAATGCTACTTGAATGTTACACTAGTAATTGTAATTGTAAATGTTTTGTTTTAGGTGTAAGATTTTAGGGAGAGCCTCATAGTGCCATGAGCTGTGCTTGAGATGTATATTGTGTTTTCAGCAATAGGCAAGGCGTCAAAAATAAACTATGTAATAGTGTATTGACAGGGCATTCTTTAAGAAAGCTGCAGGGAAAAGAACCTTTGTGACTTCCGTCAACTTGTGCAACTCTCTGTGAAGCCTCCATAAGCAAAGTCAGATTCCATATTTTAAGTTCCACTTGCTAAAGCACCCATAATGCGTTCCCTATAGTGGGTTCATCACAGCAATCCTCCCTTTAGTTCACCTATGCGTGCCGCTTTACATCTCACAATGGCACTCAGATGCTAGTAACAAAGTCTATCCGAGCAGATCTTCCTGATCACTTCTCTCACCAAACATGCCTGCTCAGGACCATGAGTTGTAAACAAAATATCAGACTGGACAACCCAGTGCAGTGACCATATAAATAGATTATCATCATATGAAATACCACAAAAAGACCTGCACAGTTGCTCAAAGCTGCACGCATACCGAAAAACCGTGAAGTGCACGATTGTCTCAACCTAATATAAAACTTATTTTGACTTGTACTTAATTGGTTGTCTATTTACGTACTTTTATACTATGGCACAACTTCCTCTGATGTGTCTGTAAAACGTACCTTTTGTCCCGAAGTTTTGTCCTGAATTTTGACCTTCTGTCCTGAATTTTTGTCCTGAATTTTTACCCTCTGTCCAGAATTTTTACACTTACCGTCCTGAATTTGCACCCATGCCAGTTGGTCACCCTATGCCTAGCATAGTATTTTGTACAGGAAGGGTACCCTTCCTGTACAAAACCTATGCTACACTCATGCACACACCTTAGCGCTGCGGCGCTAAGGTGTGTGCATGGCGCAGGGCTGCTGAAATCAGCGCAGGAGCAAGGGAAAGGAGAGGAGAGAGCCATATCTTTGAAGAAATGGCGCTCCCCTGCTCCCTCCCTGTCACGCAACGCAGCCTCGCGGGGGCTGCGCTGCGTTGCGCGACTTTTTTGTAAATCTCCCCCTAAGATTCTTAACGGCGACAAAAACTATTGTAAGTGATATTACGAGTGGGATAAAATATGTAAATGACATATAAATAAGCGAATGATATAGCAGAGATCCTGTCCACAGGTCCCCACCCCGTATTTTGATCTTGTTTATGATGGATTAGTTAAAAGAAACGTTTTATGTAAATTGTGGCCTACGACCACTCTCCTTCGAATACATCTAGAACCCATATGCCTCACTCACTTTTTCGGAAATTCGTTTTCTTTTACATGAATCTTGTCAGGGGACTAGAAATGAAAGGTGACTCCACGTGTTTGATATTTTACTTGAAAAACGTGAATGTTCTGGCAGGTAGATTGAATTTCCGCACAACAGTTAAGGATATGTGCATTTTACATTGTACCACCTACACAAAAAAGTGCATGCCAGCATCCTTTCAGCCACCGCTCCCTGATCACTCCCAGTTCCACCTTCTATCTCCTCAGGGAAGGGAGCATGTGACTTTGATCTCATTTTCCTCAGTAATGAATACCCCAAACACCCACTCACGAGAGGCTGTCCGGCATAATTCCTTGAAGTTATTTATAAGTATTTCATCAAGTCACATTGAGTGAGTAATATAAGCAGCAGATGTTTTTCAGTTTTCCATATGGTGAGAACAATTCCATAAACAGTCAATATTTCCTATTAGATCATGATGTCTACAGCGTTTCAATTTTATTTCCTCATATTTTTCTGTTTGTACAGTGTTTTCTGCTTACCTTGAACTTACTGAGTTTGTTTCATTTCATTTTATTAAAAAAAAAATTCAGATTTGTTTTATTGTTGGAAGGCTGGACGTCGTTTCTAAAGGGGTTCGTTACCTGTGTACGTACATCCAGTTCACACGAACCAAGAAAACAGAGCACTAAGGGGCATATCTACAAGGGCCGGAGTTAAAATTATCGCCGCTTTAGCGTCCGTTTTCGGACGAAAAGCGGCGATAATTTTAACGCCCTATTAGCAAGGACACGCTAACGCGTGAAACCATGCTTCTTCGCCCTTTTCCTATCGCCCAGCTTTGCATCTCTAATGAGATGCAAAGTGGGCGTTCCTTCCCAGAATAACGGGAGAAATGTCGCTAAGCGACATTTCTCCTATTATCAAGCCTCACGCTATGAAGCATAGCGACAAGCAAAGTAGCGTTAACCTCTGTTATCGCTACTTTCCTTACGCCTGCATCAAGACTGACTTAGCCATGATATCCTATGTAAGGTGGATATCATGGCTAAGTATGTCTTGCCCTATCAGCAAGCTATCGCCAAACCTTGTGCGATTATCGCTGTATTTCCAGCGATAATCGCACAATTGGCAGCTTGCGCTCTGAATTTTATCGCTTTCGAGATAAGCGTTGCTGATAGCACGCTATCTCCGCGATAAAATTCAGTTTCGGCCGGCGATAATTATCCTCGCGCTAAGAGCGCTGAGCGATAATTATCGCATGGCCTTGTAGATATGCCCCCAAAAGAGACAGAGGCAAGTTATTTAACGTTAATAGCCTCTAATGGCCCATGCAGTGGCGTTTCTAGATATAGATTTTAAGTGCACGCACATGGGGGTCTAAAAAAAAAAAACTGATGGGGCGACCTACAATTGAAAATCACGCATGTTCACGCACGTGTTTGTGTGCCTGTGTGCCTGTGTGTGTGTGTGTGAGTGTGTGTATCAGTGGTGGCCGGCAATTTTAGGAGGGAGGGTTGCGGATGGGACACACACATACACTCACTCAGACATAGCAAAATAACACTGTTTAAGAAAATAAATAATTATTAAAAAATGCACATTCTGTCCACTAGAGATGAATCAACTGTTGCAGCTTGCTCATATTAACAGTACAGATGTAATACATTTTTCAGCATTCTGTCTGTTAAAACAAGACAAAGGCATTCACTGCTAAAAACTATTCTAAAAGGGGCACCCGCTCCAAAGGGGAAGTCACAATAACTCATTTTCTTATCAATATCTTGATTAGAACATAGGGGGGGCTATCCCATAAAATGATGGCACAGCCTACCATTTCATAGTCCTATATCCTAAATCTCAGGCAGTCGCACAATTGTTCCTTCTGATCGTTTGCAAATTATCCAAACTGGCTGTAGAAATGTGGCCATACCAACCATAATCACTTCTCTTGTATCCAACTTGAGAATCATCAGAGCTATATCAGGGGTCCTAAGACCAATAAGTTGGCACAACGGAATGATCCATTTCTTGTTTGGTACTCGATAGTCAGTGCAAAAGAATAAAAAATAAGAAATAGACTCAGAGGGATTGTTGCAGATAGGACATGTTTTGGAAGTACTGTTGGGTTTCTCCCATTTAGAGGAGAAATGTTCTAATGGGAGCGTCCCATACCTGAACTTCATATACAATTGTCTAGGCAAGAGACTTTGAGGCATATTCTCAAGGAGTCATCGCCGATTTATCAGCACTTTAGAGCCGCAAAAGTGGCGATAGATTCATCGCCCCATTCACAAGCTGGTGCAAACTGCCGACATCGCCAGTTTTCCTGCGATAGCAACCGCAAAAAACATCGCCACGGATGAGTGCGACAACTAACGCTAATGATATGCAGAGTAGGCGTTCCCGTGCAAAAACACACGAAAACACCACTTCGCGAGATTCTCAACGACCAGTCAGATCTGCGATGCGAACCAAGAACAG
Source organism: Calotriton arnoldi (assembly GCA_963921515.1). Classification (NCBI taxonomy): domain Eukaryota; kingdom Metazoa; phylum Chordata; class Amphibia; order Caudata; family Salamandridae; genus Calotriton; species Calotriton arnoldi. The sequence continues at coordinate 47,904 of CAWUFW010021247.1, forward strand.
GCGATAAGGCGCGTTAGCTGCAGGGATTTAACACCTGCCTTTTGCTGGTGTTAAGCAGGATGACTACCTGCAGTATGAAAGGGAGCCCAGCCCAGAGCCACATCTGAAGACCAACACATGTCATGGAGCTACTGATCATGCAGCTCGGAGACCCAAGAGGGCCACAACACCCACCGCCACCACTCCCTGGCCCCCCCCGGACCACCCCCGGATTACCACCTAGGCAGTGCAGGACAGCGGACGACCCTAAAACGCACTAGCCCCAGAGACTCAACGCCAGAGGAAGCCGTTGGCCAACACAGGCTCAAAAGGACACCCATCCTCCGCATCCTGACCCACATTGCCCACAGGCTGACGGCACCAACACAGCGGACAACCTACATCCCCCCTTAGACAAAGCTGCTGGCTGTGCTGCACCTGTTGGCCCCTGGTACCTTCCAACCAACAACTTCCGGAGTCGGAGGAGTCTCACAGCCAGCCCCATCAAACTCCCTCACACATGTCATGGATGCATGTCCACAAAAGCAACGGCGGGCCCCTGTATCCGCACCACACGATAGTTCCAATTCGTGGTGTACCTGCGCAACCAACCCCAACGCCAGCCGTGCTAGACGCCTCCTTGCCCCAGACCCAAGATCGCAGTAACCGAAATGTGGGTGCGCCAGGTCACGAAATCCAGTAGTCAACAGTAGGGTAAAAACAGAACTTTATTACAAATACACAAACAAACAAAACGAAAAGCTCAGCCAACGCGTTCCATTCCCAACGGGGAACTTCAACAGGGCAACGTGTCTTCAGAAACCTGTGGGAGAAATGTTGACAATGGTCAAACGTCCGTATAGTCACATGCCTAATCTGGTACAGTGTACTGCACTTGGACAAACCGGAATGCTCACAGGCATGATAAACCATGCATGAGAAGACTGTAACAGAAGTTCGTGTGGCCGTAATCGTCGTAGGAATGAAGAGGAAGGTAACGACCACACGAACTGCTGTTACAGTCACATCATGCAGGACTCATCATAACTGAAAGCATCACGGTGTGTGTCAGCTCGATACCCCTGCCCCTCACTCCCCCACACTGCTCAGGAACATCTTGAAACAACGCAAGGGAACTATGCCATAGCTGGCGTCACGCACGTGTTGGGGGCAATTCACAGCACACGTGTACGACTTGTGCCCCCTGCCGACACTGCACACAATCACTGCAACAGCAACCACACGCATGCCATCACTGTGCATACAGAAGTGGACCACCATGGCCTGTCCACCAATGTCGTCGCAAATGCCCCAGGCAGTGTGCATGATTCCCATAAGTCCGCAAGTCTGCCACCAACCAGCGCTTTGAGGATGGCCCCCATGGAAATGCACTGCCCATCGGCAAGTACCAACTGAACACACCGCACACCTCAACTCTACAATCCCCCAACTCACAACTTTGGGAATGCACACGTCACAAATCCACCACTAAAGTGACTACTGCGTGTGTCTCAGTCTCCGCCACAACCTGTCCATAGGCCTACACACACGTGGCCGACCACCTTTAACGGGCACATACACACTGGAGATGAGGTGGCTACGTCCCAAACCAACCCGCGCACATCACGTCATCGCATGCTGGGTCGTGTCAGCAAGGGCAGCGCCCCCCACCCAGTCACGAGTCCGCCGCCGTGACCGGTGGTGCCTGCGCGATCCTGTGCGCCTGCTGCACCCCAGCCCTGGTCCCCAGACTGGTCCTCCGCCCAGCGATGACTGGCCGCCCCTGCGCACCCAGGCCTCAATGCTCACCTGCTGCCACCGGCATGTCTCCAAGAGGGCCCACCACGTGCCGGTGCATCCTCCTCAGCCGATCGCTGGATTCCGTGCCACAGGCCCCCAGCGCACCCTGCGGCATTGCACCGCGGAGTCATGTGTGTGCTGACTGCTGCCTTCGGTGTTCACTACAATCCAGCAGGAATCACAATTCAAATCGAACCACGATTAGTAGGACGGCTCATCGAGGCCTACGCATCATCGCAGGCTGCACACCCGCTCAGCTCTTCAGGTGCCACTAACCCTGTGCAACGCAAGTCATCGTCACGTGGTGGTAGGCCCGTGCCGGCTGCAGTGCATCCGGTGCCACTAACCCAGTGCGCCACGTCATCGTCCCGTGGCGATAGGCCTGTGCCGGCCGCAGTGCATCGGGTGCCACTAACCCAGTGCGCCACAAGTCATGGACCCTTTATGATTCAGTCTCGTGGTGCGGACGCCATCATGTCATCTCCGGCAGTGGGGAATGTGATGTGCTAGGCCCCTTTTATTGGCAGGGTCACATGTCCTGTGACGCCTGTGCTGGATGGGTGTGGTGTGGGTGTTAACCAGCCCTCAGGGAGTGGCTGTGGCATGCTGACAACTAGACCAGTGATCAGCAGATCACTACAGGGAAGACCTGGGACATGTAGCTTTGTCGTCCCCCCCTCTGAGGAAAGCGGGGTGGACTGCCCTGGCGTATGCCAGGCCAGCGTAGGGGTGGGAACAATGAGCCCGGGGCTCTGGGCGTGCTTCAGTCCTGGGCTGGACAAGGAAGTAACTGATGCTTGTGTCTCTGTTGTAGTGTCTACGCCACCCGGACCGCAATCGGCAATGTTGCACCCTGTGACTCAAGTCCCACGACATGAGCAACATGGACGTAAGGGGGAATCACTGACCCTACATTCATCCATACTCTCATACTTGAATGATCAAAGGCATGAAACATCTGTGCGATTCTGAATGTTTAATTCACATGCAGTGGAGTGTTGCAGCTGGAGCAGTACAGGGCCATGCAAACCCCACTTCACATTATTGGCCCGTGGAGGGCCAGCCAGAGTCCTTCAGGGAATGACAAGTACATCGGAAGAGGAAGAGTTCAGTCCGCAGTCTGATCGCTGTGTCATTGGTAACCAAACAGAAAATGGCAGTCCATGTCGAGGTCCAAGGTGAGTGTCGTAGAGTGTATTGGGGGACAGTGGAAGGTGATGATGCAAAGGGCAGAACCAAGCAGAAACAGGCCATATAGCGGAGATGAATACTACTGCCTCCTCCTTACCAGTAAGGTTGATTCACCCGCATCTTCGTCCTCTGATGTCACATGTGCCTCACACGTGGGTGGTGGTGGAATGTCGGCAGCACTGTGTGCCACTGACACTTCGGGGGCCGGAGGTGGATTGCCTGCCGCACTGTGAGGCACTGACACCTCAGGGGGCGGAGATGTGGATGTAGAAGCAGCAGCAGCATACATCTGCGCAAGGCCTTGAGGCAGCAATGCCATGACGATGTGCTGCAGGGTGTAGGAAGGTGGAATCTGACTATATGGTTGCCCCCACTTTTTTATGGTGTTTTGCTGGTTTATGACTTAGTTGGACTGGGATCCTGCTATTCAGGGCCCCAGTCTATCTGCTTTCTCTGTAAAAGGTTTCCATGTGCCTTAGGCACATCTCTGATTGGAATCTGGAGTGCCCTTATAAGTCCCTAGTATATGGTATACTATGTACCAAGGGCATAGGTACCTCAGAGGCCTACCAGGGGCTGCAGCATGTATTATGCCACCCCTGGAAGGCCATCCAAACTGACACCACAGGTCTGCTACTGCAGCCTGGGTAGGGTGGTGCATGCACTCCTTACTGTGATATAGGTTACCTATATCACTAAATACATACACACATATAAACCTATAAGTCACTCCTAAGGCAGGCCTTATCAATCCTAAAGGCAGAGTGCATGGTTCCTATGTGAGAGGGTGCCCCTGCATGAGCAGGGCCCCTCTGCAGCGTTCGGAGACCATCTCTGATGCTGTTTGTAGTGCAGCCTGACCATATACTCTTAAGCACATTATATCCTCGCGGTAAAATGCTAACTTTGGAATGGCTGCACCTAAACATGTCGTGTTTGGTGTCAAACATCTTGGAATACTACCCCCCCGCCAATCCTGTCGGCGGGGGTAGCATTCCAACCTTCTAGAGGGAAAGACATGTTAACTCTGGCTTACCCGGTAACTTCTTTCTGAAGCCCTGGCATCCCAAAATGGATGCTGCTGCCACAGACACAAGTCTGGCCTCCTGCTGCTGGACGAAACTCCGGCAGGGGAGGCCTGGACAATAGGTTTCCTGTTGCAGGGAGGTGTGACCACCTCCCCAGACAGGATAATGTGTATTGGGGCTGGGTGGGTGCACTCTTAGAGTGCTTTGAAGTACTGCACTGGGGGAGCAAAAGGCTCCTCTGTGCATATGCCAGTTCAAACCAGCTCAGGGGCTACCTGCCCCTGCTCTGGCGCGAAACTGGACAAAGGGAAGTGGGTGTAGCCACCCCCTCCCTTGACCCTCCCACAGGTGGGGTCATAGAGCTAGTCCATCCCCTCTTTTTAGTATAAGAGGGGAACCTTGCCATTGCAAAGCAGATAACCCCTGGACGACGCTCTACAGAAGAATCCTGGCCCTTCGACATTCCACTACCTTTGGAAGACAGAAGAATCTCCCTTGGAGTCAAGGAGTGACTCCCTGCTTGGCAGGCGCCAAAAACGACAATGACGGTCGCAAACTACGCCGCTCCCGCCGGAGTCCGAAGTCCCTGCAGCCCAAGAAGTAGATTTCCTGACCTCTCCCAGGCCATCGTGAGTCCCCAGCGAAGCTGAGGCAAGTGGACCCCACGAGTAATGAGGAACCGCGACCCCTGGGTACCGTGCACTATTGTCGAGTGCAACCCCTTCACAATGTTCTACGAACTTGTGCTTTGGACCACATGTGGTCCCAACCTCCAGCAAGAATCCATCTGAAGATCAGAGGCCTACACCGTCCCGAGTGACCGTGGGCCCCTGTTGAGTGATTCCACCTGAGGTGTCTTTGCGATCCCTTGCCCACCGGCTTGTGGGTCCCCAGAAGACTTCTTAAAGAAACCAAATGGCTCCCCTGGTTGCTCCAGGCCTGCCCTGACTTACCCTTGCTGGGTGAGTCCCTCAGACCTTGCTGGTCTGTGCCATCAACTTTTCTTCATCTCCCCGAGACTTGCTGCTGCCAAGGTTTGTTGGCTCCAATCGAGTTGCCGACACCGCAGTCAGCTGCAAACGTCGAGGGACCCACCGAATCCAGCTCCTGGTCGTCGTCGACACCTCCTGGACCACGTGGCTGAAGAGTCAAGGCACCCGCAACTGACCTGAATCAACCGACGACGGTGGGCATCCATCTTCCTTGCCCCGGGTCACTGCCAAGTGACTTTGAACACTGTCCCCTCTGCTTTCAGGTCATCCTTCTTCAGAATCCAGGCTTGGATTCCACCGGACACTTCTTCAGCTCCCGCAAGCAGCAAGTCTTCTTTGTTCGCCATTGAAAACGACGCCGCGACCCGACACCAAAGGACACCTATGCACCCGGCTTCCTGGGTGAGGTAACTCCAGCACTACGGTGCTCCTGTGGGTGTGGGCCCTAGAACTACTTACCCTGTAAGTGACTTGCTTGTAGGTTCTCCCGAAGTATCCTAAAACTCTTTATTTCCAACCGCGACTTGCCCCATTGAAGTCAACGGCGATCCGCGCCTGTGTATCCACACTGCACGCGTCCCCCATGGGTCCTTTACTTACCTGCCTTGGGTGGTTTTGTGAGGCCCCAGCACTTCTGAAGGCCCTAGGCCTTGTCTCCCTGCAAGTCGTTGTCCCTAAGTCTCTTACTTAGTATATGGTCTGGTACGCCCCTAGGGCCCCAGCCATATTTTGTGCTTAACTTATTGTGAAACGTTGATTTGTGCATATGTTTGTCTTCTAATCTCATAAAGAGATTAGTAGAGAGTTATTTAGAAATAAATACATATATATTTGATATATATACCTGTGTGGTGTCTTTTCATTTGGTGATTCAAGAGATTATATGGTAAAACAAGCTGCTTTACATTCCTCCGAGACTTAGCCTGAAGGCTGCTCTCCACAGCTACCACTAGGATAGCTTTCTTTAAAAAGGTTGTCTTAAACCTATCTACCATAAGAGTCGATTTGCCCTGGTGCAAGGTGTCCACTTTAATTAGTGAACAGCATATACCAGGCCAACTTCTCACATTGGTGGGCAGCGTGTGGGATTCCAGCTTGCCATTGTTTTACCAGAAAATCTCTATTTGAATTACTAACTGAAAACCATTATAGGTACTCAAGGTACATATAAAGTCAAGCTTAGTATCAATAAGTTCTACTGAACTTAGAGCTGGGTGCCAAGGGATAGCACACCCTTTCCACAGCTCAAGCTAGGATCAGTAGGCCACAAACTAGTGTAGGTAGTACAACACTGCACAACACTAGAATGTCTTTAAGGGAGGATCCAAAGAATCCTTGCAGGAAGCCATTGAGCTTCCACCCTCCAAGTATGATACACTCCCATTCTTGGAATTGAGAGCTTTATGCAACTTGAGAAAAATAAGGACAGGCCAAAGCCCCACCACCCAACACCTCAAGGAGTTGTTGGTGGCTTATGACCTTAGTAAGCCTGTAGGGACTGAAGGGGTAGGAGCTGAGGGTGGGGCAGAAGAAGAGGAGGAGGCCAGGGGTACCAATACCCCCAGCCCCCTCTGAAACTGGCCAGGAGGGTGACAATGACCCTGACCTGGAAAACCCAATCCCTCCTGTGGATGATGATGAGGATGATCAAAATGATGCCCTCTTTGTCCCCCAGGAAGGATTAAGAGTGTGCCCAGGAAGTCTAGATCTCCTTCTCAGGAGTCTAACCACTCTGGCACCTCTATAGGGAGCTCTGTCTCCTCTCACAGGAGGGAATCCTCTCATGAGAGGAGAGCCAGGCTGGTCCGGTATGAGGAAACTCAGCTGGAAATCAGAAAAAAGCAACTGGCTTTAGATAGGGAATCCCTAGATCTCCTCAGGGAGAGAAGAAAGTTGGGACTAGAGTCCCATGGTGGCAGCAATATCCCTAGAGATAGGGACAGGTCTTATGACCATAGAAACCTAAACAAGATTGTCCCTCCCTACCAGAGTGGGGATGACATCCACAAATGGATAACTGCACTGGAGAGGGCCTGTAAAGTTCAGAAAGTCCCCCAGAGGCAGTGGGCAGCAATCTTGTGGCTCTCCTTTGCAGACAAAGGTAGAGACAAGCTCCTCACTGTAAGAGAAGAGGATGCTGACAATTACACAGTCTTGAAGAGTGCTCTGATAGATGGGTTTGGCCTAACCACTGAACAGTATAGGTTGAAGTTCAGAGACACCCAAAAGCTCAGACTCAAGACTGGGTTGATTTTGTAGATTGTGCTACAAAGGCTCTGGAAGGTTGGATACATGGCAACAAAGTGCAGGACTTTTTAGGATTGTACAATTTGATTATGAGGGAGCAGATCCTTAATAATTGTCAAAACCAGCTTTTGCACCAGTATCTGGTGGACTCTGATCTGACCTCTCCCCAAGAATTGGGAAAGAAGGCAGACAAGTGGGTCAGAACCAGAGTAAAAACTAGAAATCAGGGTGGTGACCAGAAGAAAGATTCTACTAAGTCCCAAGAGAAAGGTGGGGATAAATCTAAGGATAAGTCCCCTACAGGGCCCCAAAATTCCTCTTCTGGGGGTGGGTCCCAAACTCCTTCCTCTCCTGAAAAGAAACCCTATTGCCATGTCTGTAAAAAGCCTGGGCACTGGAAAACTGATCCCAGTTGCCCCAGGATTGGCAATAAAGAAAATGTTCCTCCCACAACTACTACCACCCCTCCTGGTACTACCAGTAGTAATCCTCCAGTTGGGAGTAGTGCACCCAAAAAGTTAGGTGCTTTTGCAAGAGGAACAGAGGTGGGCCCTAGTTTAGACAGGGACCCCTCAACAGACTCCTCTGACTCTGATGGTGGTATAGGATTTGCCACCTTTACCATGGGTCCCATAGCATTGGGCAGGTACAGATTGGAGCCAATAATTAATGGTCAGAAAGCTGTGGCATTTAGGGACACAGGGGCTAGTGTCACCATGGTGGCAGGGAAACTAGTCCCCCTCACCAGCTTTTACCTGAGTTTAAATACCAGGTGACCAACATTGATGGTGTCAGAACAGATCACCCCATGGCCATAGTCAATCTCAGCTGGGAGGGGGTCACAGGCCCAAAAGAGTGGCAGTGTCCCCAACCCTACCTGTAGATTGCCTGATGGGCAATGATCTGGAAATTTCAGCCTGGGCTGAAGTGGAACACCAAACCCATCTTAGGATGTTGGGCGTCCCTGTAAAGGTTAGTGGGGCTGTGATGGCCACAGCCCCAGCCCAAGAATTTGGAGAGATGGAGCCTGAAAGAATGGCCCACTCTCCCCCAAAAGAGAGCACAAGGGTTGAAGAAAAGTCTTCTTCCCCCAGACAGTAGGTAAGGGTCAGCCTCCTCAGGGAACTGACCCTACCCCTAGTGAAGGAACTGCCACAGAGGTAGTCAGGCCTGGCCTGGCCACCCCCCTGATGGCAGAGGACCCTTCCAAGGTGGTACCCCGTCTGGAGCAGGTAACCTGCCCCTCTCTACCCTGCCTCAGTCAGCCCAGGGCTGCAGAGGTCAGTGGACCCCCCAGGGCCCCCTGTCCAGAGGAAGCCCCCATCAGCAGATTAGGGGCACCCAGTCTAGTAGCCCTAGCCAGGTGAAAATTCCTCTACACACTGAGGGATCCCCCATACCTTTATGTAGGGACCTCCCCCAGAAGGACTCTGGTAGGCAAGGGCAAACCTGGGACCAGAAGGTTCCAAACCTGCCATGTCCCTCCAGTAGTCCATCCAAAGGGACCCAACCCCCAGCTGTAGGCAGCCAAAGGTTGACCCTTAGAGCAAAGTGCAACTCAGTCATGGAAAGACAGGAATACATGGTGACCAGTGATCTGAGGAAGCTGAGGCCAACATTCCTAGGGCCTCACTTCCCTACTCAGACACCTCACCAGCCTTGTACTTTACCTAAGCACACCACAGGTAGTGATTCCCCATGGTGGAGACCCTCTCATACCCTTAGGGTGAGGGATTGCTTAGTGGACCATAAGACAGGGGGCAACCATGCTAGTGCAGGTGCTTCCTTATATGACCACTTAGTCAATGAAGGCTCAACTGGCCAAGGTTAGCCTTATCTCCTTTCGTTTGGGTGGGGGTTATGTAGGAAGGTGGAATCTGACTATATGGTTGCCCCCACTTTTTTATGGTGTTTTGCTGGTTTATGACTTAGTTGGACTGGGATCCTGCTATTCAGGGCCCCAGTCTATCTGCTTTCTCTGTAAAAGGTTTCCATGTGCCTTAGGCACATCTCTGATTGGAATCTGGAGTGCCCTTATAAGTCCCTAGTATATGGTATACTATGTACCAAGGGCATAGGTACCTCAGAGGCCTACCAGGGGCTGCAGCATGTATTATGCCACCCCTGGAAGGCCATCCAAACTGACACCACAGGTCTGCTACTGCAGCCTGGGTAGGGTGGTGCATGCACTCCTTACTGTGATATAGGTTACCTATATCACTAAATACATACACACATATAAACCTATAAGTCACTCCTAAGGCAGGCCTTATCAATCCTAAAGGCAGAGTGCATGGTTCCTATGTGAGAGGGTGCCCCTGCATGAGCAGGGCCCCTCTGCAGCGTTCGGAGACCATCTCTGATGCTGTTTGTAGTGCAGCCTGACCATATACTCTTAAGCGCGTTATATCCTCGCGGTAAAATGCTAACTTTGGAATGGCTGCACCAAAACATGTCGTGTTTGGTGTCAAACATCTTGGAATACTACCCCCCGCCAATCCTGGCGGCGGGGGTAGCATTCCACCCTTCTAGAGGGAAAGACATGTTAACTCTGGCTTACCCGGTAACTTCTTTCTGAAGCCCTGGCATCACAAAATGGATGCTGCTGCCACAGACACAAGTCTGGCCTCCTGCTGCTGGACGAAACTCCGGCAGGGGAGGCCTGGACAATAGGTTTCCTGTTGCAGGGAGGTGTGACCACCTCCCCAGACAGGATAATGTGTATTGGGGCTGGGTGGGTGCACTCTTAGAGTGCTTTGAAGTCCTGCACTGGGGGAGCAAAAGGCTCCTCTGTGCATATGCCAGTTCAAACCAGCTCAGGGGCTACCTGCCCCTGCTCTGGCACGAAACTGGACAAAGGGAAGTGGGTGTAGCCACCCCCTCCCTTGACCCTCCCATAGGTGGGGTCATAGAGCTAGTCCATCCCCTCTTTTTAGTATAAGAGGGGGAACCTTGCCATTGCAAAGCAGATAACCCCTGGACGACGCTCTACAGAAGAATCCTGGCCCTTCGACGTTCCACTACCTTTGGAAGACAGAAGAATCTCCCTTGCAGTCAAGGAGTGACTCCCCTGCTTGGCAGGCGCCAAAAACGACAACGACGGTCGCAAACTACGCCGCTCCCGCCGGAGTCCGAAGTCCCTGCAGCCCAAGAAGTAGATTTCCTGACCTCTCCCAGGCCATCGTGAGTCCCCAGCGAAGCTGAGGCAAGTGGACCCCACGAGTAACGAGGAACCGCGACCCCTGGGTACCGTGCACTATTGTCAAGTGCAACCCCTTCACAACGTTCTACGAACTTGTGCTTTGGACCACGTGTGGTCCCGACCTCCAGCAGGAATCCCTCCGAAGATCAGAGGCCTACACCGTCTTGAGTGACCGTGGGCCCCTGTTGAGTGATTCTGCCCGAGGTGTCTTTGCGATCCCTTGCCCGCCGGCTTGTGGGTCCCCAGAAGACTTCTTAAAGAAACCAAAGGGCTCCCCTGGTTGCTCCAGGCCTGTCCTGACTTACCCTCGCTGGGTGAGTCCCTCAGACCTTGCTGGTCTGCGCCATCGACTTTTCTTCATCTCCCCAAGACTTGCTGCTGCCAAGGCTTGTTGGCTCCAATCGAGTTGCCAACACCGCAGTCAGCTGCAAACGTCGAGGGACCCACCGAATCCAGCTCCTGGTTGTCGTCGACACCTTCTGGACCACGTGGCTGAAGAGTCAAGGCACCCGCAACCGACCTGAATCAACCGACGACGGTGGGCATCCATCTTCCTTGCCCCGGGTCACTGCCAAGTGACTTTGAACACTGTCCCCTCTGCTTTCAGGTCATCCTTCTTCAGAATCCAGGCTTGGATTCCACCGGACACTTCTTCAGCTCCCGCAAGCAGCAAGTCTTCTTTGTTCGCCATTGAAAACGACGCCGCGACCCGACACCAAAGGACACCTATGCACCCGGCTTCCCTGGGTGAGGTAACTCCAGCACTACGGTGCTCCTGTGGGTGTGGGCCCTAGAACTACTTACCCTGTAAGTGACTTGCTTGTAGGTTCTCCCGAAGTATCCTAAAACTCTTTATTTCCAACCGCGACTTGCCCCATTGAAGTCAACGGCGATCCGCGCCTGTGTATCCACACTGCACGCGTCCCCCGTGGGTCCTTTACTTACCTGCCTTGGGTGGTTTTGTGAGGCCCCAGCACTTCTGAAGGCCCTAGGCCTTGTCTCCCTGCAAGTAGTTGTCCCTAAGTCTCTTACTTAGTGTATGGTCTGGTACGCCCCTAGGGCCCCAGCCATATTTTGTGCTTAACTTATTGTGAAACGTTGATTTGTGCATATGTTTGTCTTCTAATCTCATAAAGAGATTAGTAGAGAGTTATTTAGAAATAAATACATATATATTTGATATATATACCTGTGTGGTGTCTTTTCATTTGGTGATTCAAGAGATTATATGGTAAAACAAGCTGCTTTACATTCCTCCGAGACTTAGCCTGAAGGCTGCTCTCCACAGCTACCACTAGGATAGCTTTCTTTAAAAAGGTTGTCTTAAACCTATCTACCATAAGAGTCGATTTGCCCTGGTGCAAGGTGTCCACTTTAATTAGTGAACAGCATATACCAGGCCAACTTCTCACACAGGGCATGGAAGGTCCCAGCCACATCTCGCTGGTGTGCAGCCGTGGCAGCCATTCTTTCCGCCGTCATCCGCTCCATGTTCTCCATGAGCCCCCACACCTGTCCCAACTCCCGGCTGACATCGCTGGAGCCACTCTGACTGGACAGTTGTTCTTGTCTCAGTATCATGACTCCAGCGATGTCAGCCATGGATCGTTGGAGAGCATGGAGCGGACTGTGGGTGTCCGTTAGGGACTGTAAGTGGTCCCTGATGGGAATCAGACACCCATGTATGGCATCAAGTTTGGCTGCCATGAGGTCGAACCCCACCCGCACCTGATCAGCCATCTTCTCCTGGACCTCTAACACACGGCGTTGGAAGGCCATGTGTTGTTCGTGGGGGTCCTGGGAGACAGCCGGGGTGGTAGGTGCTTCCTGCTGTGTGGTCTGTGCAGGGGGTGGGGTCTCCTCGATGCAGCTGGGCTGGCCTGCACCTGGAGGTGGGGTGCCGAAGCTGTCAATGAGGGTTTGGAGGGCTTCGGTGTCGATGTCGGGGATGTCCTCATCGTCATCAGTGAAGAGTTGTTGGGGCTGCTCTGCAGGAGGTGTTGATGCTCCCTCTGCAATGTGAAGGGGAGATGCAGTATTACATTGTGTTCACATGTATGTTGTCGCATTGTACAAGTTCACATGCAGACTGCATGACAATGTACATTGTGACTGTTTAGGAGGAGCTGCCTATTTGATGCGGGACAGTGGACATTTCGTCAACATCACGTATATGTGTTTGTACTTGTACATTGACATCTCACATTTCCCTGCTATGCCAAATGTGATTGGCCAGTTTCTACACACAAGCGGCACCTGTTGTGTCCTCTGTCCTGTTGTGAACATGTTGCAGTTTGTACCACATTGTTGTCAATGCTGATGTGCTCTGAATGTCATGTGTGTGTGCTGCATTTTGGGAGAGTCGCCCCTGCAACTCTGATTTTTCTGCCCCTTGTCCCTTTCAGGCGGTGTGCCTTTGACTTCTGTGCCCATACAGTACTGAGATGTTGCAGACTTGGGTGAATTTGGGCCTTGGTGGGAGTTGGGACTCTGGGGCATGGTTTGTCCGCAGATGTGTTGTTGACGTCAGGGGTTGTTTGTGCACGTGGATGTGTCAGAGTGTGACCTGCTCTTTTACGGATGTGGTCCACACTCAGCCACCTCAGTGTGGTGGCGTGCACCATGTCATGATGATCGGACTGCAGCCATGCTAATCGTCATGCAGTGTCACTTGCATTGTCAGTGTGGCTCACGGACCCGCAGCTTTGCTGGGTTCAGCACATGTGCATAGGTTGGTTGCGGGATAAGTGATGTGTGGGCGGGCCTCCTCTGGGCACATAGTCGACGGGGGCCTATGTGCTGTTTCTATATGTGCTGTAGTGTGCCAAGGGGATCAGGGACATGATCCAGAGTCATTGTGGGTGTGCACTGTGCTCCGCTTGATTGTGCATGTGTGCCATTGTGCCCATCTCCCCCGTCCCCCCAGTCCCTGGTGGTTACGCACTCTGTTGCTATTGTGTCAGGTCATGTTGACAAGTGTCCGGTCCCCCAACTCCTGCCACCGTCTCCCCATCTCATCCAGCTCCTCCTGTGGTGCTGGACTCCCACCTCCAGTCTGCATTGCTGCCTTCTGGTTGTTGGCGAGTTTCTGCTTGGTTTTGCGCTTCACATCATTCCAGCGCCTCTTGAGCTCTTCCATTGTCCTCCTCAGCACTCCGACTGCATTCACCTTGTCCAGGATGGACTGCCATGTTGCATTTTTTGTTGCCAATGACACAGTGGAGGTGACGAACACTTGTTGATGGTGTTCTATCACCTCCGTGATCAGGATCCTGTTTTCCTGCGGACTGAACCGCGTCTTCCTCTTCTTCTTGTCCTTGCCCTTCCCTGTCCCTGAGGTCCCAGGCTGCTCCTCCGGGGGGCTTGTGGGGTTCTGGCCGTCCTCTGTACCTGCTCTGGCTGCCTCCATTGTGCTTCGCTGTAGTTTGTTTTTTGTTTGTGGTTTTTTTTTTCTGCTTTTGTAGTGATTTTTCCCGCCTGACGTGTGTGATTTGCAGGCCTGGCGCTGCTTTTCGCTGATTGCCTTATCGCGGTTGGGCCCATCGCAACTTTTTTCGAGTTCGGGTTTGGATTTTCATCGCCGTCCCGGTAATGTTATCGCGGACATTTGACGCGTTATCGGGAGACTATTGCATGTTACCGCCATGTTGAAAATACGACGTTAACACAGAGTTATTTTCCCGCGATAGACGGCGATATGAAAAATTGCGTTAACCTATTTTGGTGATGTTTATCGCACGTTCTTGAGAATATCCCCCTCTGTATGGTATCAAGCTCTGCTTCATACAATGGCATAATCTTAAAATCAAGGAATTGGTCTGTTAGACTACCTGTCTTGCAAGTTTTGATCTTCTCACCCCAAAAATAATCCCTACACTGATCTTTAATCAATTGTCGTGGGTAGAAGGGGGCCTCTTCTGGGTTGTCCCAAAGATTTTCAAGAGCTTGAGCTTAGAGCATTTTCTTTACGTAAGACAGCCAAGGAATTCTTAAATGGCCTGCTGTTTTTAAGAGCTCCCTCATTGACTCCCTATAAGGCTCTAGTTCAGGAGTTAACCAGAGGCTATGCCAAAAGACTAAAGTTCTCAACTTTATAGTAGAGGAAATCAGGGACAAACCCATGTCCTACACTCACTCACACCCATGCATTCACACACACGTGCAGACACACAGCCATTCACAACACACACTACTAAAAATTCAAACATGCGTGCATGCATGCACCAAACATCAATTTTTAAAAAATCACTCTTACCTGCAGCTCTACCTCAGAGGTCCCAGGCCAGGAGGGTTGGGACTGCTCCCTTCCCTCATTGGCTGACCTTAGGTCAGCCAATAAAGAAAGACAGCAGTACCAAGCCTCGGAGGTCCCAGGAGGGTTGGGACTGCTGCCTTCCCTCATTGGCTGACCTTAGGTCAGTGAATGAGGGAAGGCAGCAGTCCCAACTTCGTCACAGAGTGGAATGGGGTCAGTGAGACTGCTGACCTCACTCCACTCTGTGACAAGGTATCGCTGATTGACCAACAGCGGCTCCTCCGTTAAGGCAGAGGAGCGTCACCCCACTGCTCTCTGAGTAGTGCAAAAAGAAAATGATAATACCACAATGTTATTATCATTTTATTTTTCAGTCCTGAGCCAGTTTAGGGTGGGGCAGGGCTGGGCTGTCGTCCGGGAGCAGGGAGGAGGAGTGGTGGGCACCATAAGTGCGCATGATGGTTTGGTCAGCTGTCTTAGGATGGCCAATCCCACATGCGCACTTAGCATTTCTCCACCCGGCTGTCTTGCACATCCGGTTGGAGAACAGTCACATGCTCCCAGGCACTGTCTGAGTGGCGAACCAGGCCACTCAGACCAATCACGATGCTGCTGTCATGCTGGTAATGCTATTACCAGCATGACAGCAGCATTGTGATTGGCTTAGGGGAGTCTGGGAGCTTGTGTGCTGCCGGGAGTCAACAAGAACAGAAGAGGACGGAGGAGAGGTGGGGGCCAGCAGGTAAGTGATCTTTTCTTTTTAGCTCCCCCCGGCCACCAGCCCCACCACTTCTGCTCCATAGCAGCCACCACTGTGATTGACGCTCAGCCCTGGGCACTACAGGGCTTAAAACTGAAGTGCCGAGGTCCAAGGCAATGAGTGACACTCCCCTTTGTCACGAGGGGGAGGGCCTCGAGGACCTTTGCTGAGCTAAGTAGGTCACACCTGCAAGACCTGTGACATCCTCAGCCCAGCAAAGTTCAGCTCAGGCAGCCAGGAGCCTGCACATTTAGCCTATGTCTAGCTCCTGGCCAGACTGACCTAAAAATTAAGAGTGTCTGTCAGACATATATATATATGTACACTCACACAAGTATATTATCACCATATGTTGCATGCTGGAAAAAGCCAAGTGCTGCTCTATATGTATAATTTCAATGTTCAATTTACCATTAATGCGACACACTCATCTGAGCATGCAAACACCAGACCTGGCTTTTTTGCCCCTCCTGACATGGGAGCTGTTGGCAGTCATGCTTTTATTTTTTTCAAGATCTGAGCAAAACGTGCTGAACACCATGGTGTCCTAAGTCAAAAGACTAGGCTTGTTCCAGCTGAACATGTAAATAGTTTTCAATTAACCTAGCAACAAGGGCACACCTTGGACCCGATTCACAGAACTAACTTTAGACAAAATCCTAAACTTACTACCATTTTGGTATTCACAGAAGGCACTTACTCATTTTGGTATTCACAGAAGGCACTTACTTACTCATTTTGAGTAACTTACTCATTTTGTGTAACTTACTCATTTTGTGTAACTTACTCATTTTGGTATTCACAGAAGGCACTTACTCATTGATGATTAAGTGCCTTCTGTGAATACCAAAATGAATAAGTTACACAAAATGAGTAAGTTACTCAAAATGAGTAAGTTACTCATTTTAGTATTCACAGAAGGCACTTACTCATTTATGAGTAAGTGCCTTCTGTAAATACCAAAATGAGTAAGTTACACAAAATGAGTAAGTTACTCATTTTGGTATTCACAGAAGGCACTTACTCATTTATGAGTAAGTGCCTTCTGTGAATACCAAAATGAGTAAGTTACACAAAATGAGTAAGTTACACAAAATGAGTAAGTTACTCAAAATGAGTAAGTAAGTGCCTTCTGTGAATACCAAAATGAGTAAGTGCCTTCTGTGAATACCAAAATGGTAGTAAGTTTAGGATTTTGTCTTAAGTTAGTTCTGTGAATCGGGCCCATGGTTATTAATGTGACCAGAAGACTCCATGCCACCAAGTGCAGAATTATCCAGTCATAGGCTTTTACTTAATAACATAATGCATGGATTTAGTCTTGATTCACATTAATGACCACAATTTGACTATAGCACAGTATTGCAAGTGATGTAGCAGGGTTTTTGCGAAATAAAACCTGCTCGGATCAAACTTCTCATTGTGTGAATTATTAACAAAGTCATGTGAAAATTAACAGTGAAAAACTAAAAATGGGGAGAACATGAAATTGCGCAAATGTGTGCTGGAAAGAGATTAGTATTTCCAGTGCTTTTTTAGTAGGCCACAAACGTGAATGATTAATGCCGAAATAACAGCCAAAAGAAAATAATGATAGAAGCCATGAGTTTTAAAAGAGACATTTTCCCTTTGCACTAACTGTCCAAAACTGCGTACATTACGTGTAGAGAAATGCAAAGCATTAATAATGAAGTTTTGTTGTGATATAATAATTAGTTGTGTATTTGTTTTTCCTAGAGAAAAAGCACACTTTACTGTTCTGCAGAGAAGGCCTCAAAAGTCTTTTTAGGTTTAATTTGCTTTCTAAAACGTAGGCTGCAAAGAAATGTATTTTGTCCTTCGAGAGTGCCTGACGATGGCCATGGTTGTGCGGAGGAAGTAAGGAATGTTATTAATGGAATTTCCTTGCTGACCAGAGAAAGTATTTCTTGTGGACAATCCTGTTGAAAGTTTTGATACAAAGGTACTGTGCGCCATGTGCAAGCTGCGGAAGAGATATCAGAGTTTCCTCTGCTCAAGGACGATGACGATGGTTTCCGAAAGACAAAGGTACTGTTGAGAGTCAGGTGCACTGGAAGTGGAGTGATCAGACACCTCCTGGCCTGGTCCAATCGGAACTGTGGATTTTTGTGTTTTGATACATGGGGGGCTGGATCTTTAGTGAAGAAGGGTATAATTACTAGTGTTAGAATTTATAATTGAAGAGGCTTGGAGAGAGACTCTGACTTTGCGAGAGGAGAGGGCTGTGTTGCTGTTTTCCTTACTTAACTGGCTGGCTGTTGTTCTGCTGATCCTGACCCTTTAGCTTTGCTCCTCATACCTTCGTGAAGGTGCTCAGCTTACTCTTCCAGCCGGAGAGTGGCTTTTCTGACTATTAGCATTTTGTGCTATAGTTATTCTTAGGTTCGTATGATATTCTGAATTTTTATTGATCTTATTTGCAAATGCAATTTTGTCTCTTTACCTATCCACTCACTCATGGCTCGTTGTGAGATGTTATTATGAATTACTGTATTGATGTTTCTCTTGTGTGATGATCTATGATTCAAGCTATATTGTACTTGATGAGCATTCACAACTTCTTATAAATTAGATAAAATGAAGTTGTTAAGTAACCTGAGTTTGTCATTATAAATGTCATTTTGATTATAGTGTTTGAATTATTTTCTTGTTTAGGTCCTCATAAGGTTAGGATTCCCTCTGTCTTTTGCCAATCCCTGACTACTCTTAAAGGTCCATCGGAGAGTGAGGACCACATAAATAATATGAATATTGGTAACCTGTTTTGGTATCATGTTTTAAATTACGCAGCGGAAGGGACTGGTAGGTGTTGAAATTGGTTCCTGATGGTAAAATTTGGCAAAGCCCCTTTCCGCTGCATCACAAGTAAACTGAAGGCCCAGTACTGGACCAGTGTGTCTTTAAGGACTTGGGCTTCTCTGTTAATCTTAAAACGGAAGCAATAAAGTTTATGGTTGCAGTGGAGGACATTAAGGAGACTACTTAAATGGCCAAGTTCAAACATGAAAACATCACAAAGTGTCAAATCATCATTTTAAAAAACACCCTAAGCAATTCTGAGATGCAGGGCTGTCATTACTTGTTATACTGCAGCCCCTTCCACAACCCCTGCCTTGCTTCACTTAACCTTCACTCTATAGACCCAGTATCTCTTCTCTATGTACTCCCATTATGCCTCCGTACTCTAAATATCCCTTTAATCTCAGCAACTCTTCACTGCCCCTTTTCTTCACAGTACCTACATCTCTAAATTGTCACATCTGCTACTGCCTCTGCACCCCTTTACTGCACTTTCTCTTCTCTGCCCCACGATCACACCAAGTCCCCAAAATCCTCTATAGGCCATTCATCTCTTCACTGTTGCATCTCTCCATAGCCCCTACATTTCTTTGCTATCACACTTCTCTACAGCCTTTGCAACTCTTCACTGTCTCCTCTCTCCACTGCCTCAGCATTTCTTCACTGTCCCATCTTAGTCTCAGAATCTCTTCACAGTCCCATATTTCTACACAACATCCATCTCTTCAGTGTCACATCTGTCTACAGCTCAAATATTGTCAGATTAGTGGACAGAGGCACAGGGAGAGAATGATTTGCTCTAGATCAAAGTTTTTTTAAGATGGAGATGCAGTACTAGTTGTTCCAAAGACTATAACTTTAACACCATAAATAGACCACAAGACTGAGCACTGTCCACTCCGCACGTAAAATTAAGTACAGCTTTATTTTTTAGCTACACACTTACTAGCAGCTTCGTAGATTAATTCCAAATGCTCCCAATCTTCGGGAAAAAGAAGCAGAGTAATAAACTGAAAAAGTGATTGTCCAATAGCACACAATGTGGGCAAATGGGGAGGCCAGGATTAAAAACCATGTTGCCATGTACCACAATTTCCAACTAACCCACTAAACTATAACCGGGATGGAAGACCTAGGGACTTCCCTTACCAGATAAATGTCATTACATTTTGGGCCTGTGGGAGCCCGCACCCAGGCACACAAAGGGTGGCATACCATGTGTGGTGGAGGCCATCAAGATTGTATAGTGGGACAGTATCTGTGCTCTATTTAGTCACTGGCGCCCAGGCAGGATGGCACTTTGGATGGCCAGCTTTCCATTATCACTTTGCAGGACACTTTGCATACTTGGAGACACTTTACGTGTGTGGAGACATCAAAAGCAAGTATGGCAACCATGAGTCACGTAGCAGGCCATTCATAAAGATATCACTTAGCCAGATATTGAGCTTATCAAGTGCCTTTACCATTCATACAATATTTGATTTCCAAATGCTTTGTCCCCTCCTGGAGTAAGTCATGACTGCTCATTATTGTCACTTTTGAGAAACAAGTTTACAAAATGAACAATTATGTTGCCCAAATAGAAAGAAATTGTAGGAAATTGGAAAATCATGTAGTTTGGTTGGGTAACCTTATAATGCAATCTTTTCACAATGCCTCAAAGATGACTCTTGGATTCATAACAATAAAACCTTAGCTCAGTCCTGGTAGTGTGGCAAAGAGCAGTCAGACTTTACTGGAGGAACAAGTGTTAAGCATTTTACAGTACCCTTATGGTTCATAAGTAATTGAGGCGACTCAATAGAAATTCAAAACCAATTTATAAAAATAGAGCTTATTTTTATATAACTTTAGTCACCAAAACAAACTTTTTGCAATGGATTTTCAAAGCAATGGAAAATAAGTGCATTAACTACAGCTGTCATTTAACATTGCAAGTAAACAAAAGTATGGTATATTGTGGGAAAAGATCGTGCATTTGTTATTAACACAATGAATACTTAAAATAGTCACTGGTGTATATATGTGATTTCAAAATACATTGCTTATTTAGCTCATCAGCTGTGCAACAGTCTTCACTCTTGGTACTGGTACCTGGAGTGTATCTTTTAAAATAAACATTTAAACATACAAATAAATGCAAAAGAGAAAGGAAAAGAATAGTGGGAATAATCGGCAAACTTTTTCTTACAATAACATAAATGTAACAACTAGAAAAACATTTTGGTCTTCCAGCTGATTTGTGTGGAGTGGCTGCACTCTTTATTTAATAGGCAGTCCACAAAGGAGGTAGTACTTAAGGTGGTATCACGTTGAGGACAGTCCTGTCCTCTATTTCTTTAGCATGTGTCCAGACTGTTATTTGGTAGGTTTAAGGTTTGATCGCTCATCCGAAAGATGATGTTGACGCGTTTGACCAATTTAAATGTGGGCCTCCTCAGGACAGAGGAAGAATGGGGTACCTTGTACGCCAGTAGCGTGGAGGTACTGGGAAGTAGAGATATCGGGGGTAGAGGTTGCTTGAACAAGAGCGGAGGATAAGCGGTGAATGTGTTTGCCTGCTTGAGAAGAAGCCGGGCAGCTGTCAATAGGATGACCTGTAGAGTGCACCACATGGGGCAATATGGTCTCACAGGGGGCGGCAACCTACCAGGATTAGGGTATATCGATCACAAGGGGGTAGTGGCAAAGTCCTTCGTCCAATCAGAGGTTAAGTACTCTGTGTGCATGCATGGGGCTCACAGAGAGTGAGCTCTTGTGACCACTGTGATGCCTCTGGGTTGGTGCAGCAGAGGCCTCCATCAGCTAGAGCCGGGGGAGAGTCACCGGCGTGTTTCAGACTGCAACGCTTTAGTCGTTCTGCCTTGCCACATTCACATATTGAGCTCAATCCGGCTCTAGCAGGTGGAGGACTCCGCCTCACCAACCCAGAAGCATCACAGTGGTCGCAAGAGCTCACTTCCTGTGAGCACCTTGCATGCACACAGAGTACTTAGGCTCCGACCGGAGGAAGGACTTTGCTGCCACCTCCTTGTGATTAGTATTGACACACTCTGGTAGATTGCCACCCCACAGTGCGACCAGATTGCTCCACGCAGCGCACTCTACAGCTCATCCTATTGACAGCTTCCCGGCTTCCTATCGAGCAGATGCACACTTTTGCCGCCTATCCCCAGCTCTTGTTCAAGCTACCTCTACCCCTGGATACCTCTACTTCCTGGTACCTCCACGCCACTGACGTACAAAGTACCCCTTTCTTCCACTATCCTGAGGAGGCCCACATTTAAAAGAGCCGAAACGCATCATCATCATCTTTGGAGGAGCCATCAAACCTTAAACCTACAAAATAACAATCTGGACACATACTAAAGAAATAGAGGGCAGAATTGTCTTCAATGTGATACCACCTTAAAGACTGCCTCCTTTGTGGATTGCCTATTAAATAAGGTGTGCAGCCACACCACTCAAATCAACTGGAAGACCAAAATGTTTTTCTAGTTGCTACATTTATGTTATTGTCAGAAAAAGTTTGGCGATTATTCGCACTATTCTTTTTCTTTCTCTTTTGTGTTTATTTGTATGTTTAAATGTTAATTTTAAAAAACACACTCCAGGTACCATCACCAAGAGTGAAGACTGTTGCACAGTAGGGGCGGGTGGTAAACTCCGCTCTGCCGGTAGAGTTTGCAGAGTTTTTCTAGGAGAGCATAGTTTGTCAAAAACTCCACAAACCGCCACATGGCAGAGTTTAACACCCAATATTTCCTTTAAATATGGATGCTCCACTCAGCTAGTCCAAGTTGGCCACCAATTTCACATTTGGGTGTCAACCTTTGACGAAGTGTGTCAGCTTCTGTAGTCCGTCCCAAGGTGTCTGGAAAGTGGAAACCTCCGGTCTGCCGCCGGTAATGGAAGTCACACTCTCACTGAAAAACATGGCGGCTGTGCCCGTGTGTGACCTCCCTGCAGCTGGCGGTTTCAGCTTTGACGACTGCAGGAGGGGTGGTGGGGAGAACATGGGTGGATGGCTCCCTGCAAGGGGGGTCGGTGTGTTACTCATGGTCCTGTGTGACTGCCAGATCATGCACCACTCTGAGTGAGTACAGTACTCCACCTCTCAATCCTGTTGCACTGCTGGATGTTTTAAAATCTATGCTGCTGGGTGTTGTGGGAGGCAACTATTCCGCCGACTCACCAGCGGATGGTGAGAAAATTAACGGCTTATTGCTAGCTAAACAATGTATTTCAAATTACTCTGTTATATGATACCCTTTTAATTGCTTTGGAAGGATAAAAGGATGAGTCGGCATTCATGATCCTATCCTGTAGACTGTTTACAAGTCCCCGCTGCAGGGGCTCAGCCCACTGAGCGACCTTGCAGGGTGATCATTTCTCCTGGGCCATAAGGCTCCTTTTTTGTACAATTCTTCCAGCCCTCCAACATTTGGACATTGGTGTCCTGTGCAGGCAGAGTGCACCTCCCTCAGCAGGCAGACAGCCCAGCCCACCCCCTGAGCCGATCTTATGAGCAAGAATTGATGCCCCCTCCCCAGCTCTGCCCACGTGTGCTAGGATGTCACTATACACCTTGTTAATACCTCTGGGCCATCCCAGTCTCCCGCCACTGTGCTGCCGTCTCTATAGCCTCGGAAGCCATGAAAGGAATTGTCTGGCCCTGCCTGCTAGCCACTCTGCTCCTGTTGCAGGACCCTGCTGTGGATGGACCACACCCTCAGCTAGGAGGTGAGGAACCCCAGTTGCTGCACACGTGCAGCCCACGGATTCCTGGTCACACCTAGCCTCTAGCTTCTTTCAAGTCTTCCTGTTTCTCTTCACCAATTTTGAATGTAGCTCAGAGGGTTAATGCTTTTGCTGTAGAATTTTGTGTGCGACCAACAGGTCACCTTTACACAATCTAGGTGGGGTCCCAGCCAAAGTACATGTCAGCTAGGGTAACCAGGTGGGCAACTACTAGGTAGCTACCTGGGTGCATGCCAGACTTCCCTTGACATCAGATTTGTTTAAGGGGAGAGAAAGCACATTGTTTGACACCAAACTCAACATATTCAGGTGGTACCACAAGGGAGGTAGCAACCCGGATCTGCCTGTGTGCAAGTCCCATGTGATCCTATGGACCACCTATCACTTATAGTGTACTTTAATGGTAAATGCAAAAAGAACAATTGATGGACAGAATGCAGAACAATGTCATACATTCACACCAGTTCAGAGATCTGGGCCTAAATCCATCGTTTTTTTGCTCCCCATGCCATTCCAGTTTGAACTCAGCCATATGCAAATCAGTCTTGACCCTGCCCCAATGGGAACAGTCCACCCCGAACTGCCAGCCAAGTTCTCCCTGGACTGGAAACAAGCATCCTAGGACCACTTTCGGGGTTTCACCACTCATCAGCCAGGATAGCTTGACTTCAGTGGCATGGAGAGTACGGGACCCACTTCTGGGCATACTTGTCCCACTCGGGGTGACAAATGCAAAAAGAACAATTGATGGACAGAATACAAAACA
This sequence comes from Calotriton arnoldi, assembly GCA_963921515.1. NCBI lineage: Eukaryota > Metazoa > Chordata > Amphibia > Caudata > Salamandridae > Calotriton > Calotriton arnoldi. Next base: position 71,708 of record CAWUFW010021247.1, read on the forward strand.
ATGTCATGCATTCACCCCAGTACAGAGATCTGGGCCTAAATCCATCGTTTTTTTGCTCCCCATGCCATTCCAGTTTGAACCCAGCCATATGCAAATCAGTCTTGACCCTGCACCCAATGGGAACAGTCCAGCCCGAACTGCCAGGCCAGGCTTGGCAGTGCGGGCTGGACTGTTCCCATGAGGCACAGGGTCAAGACTGATTTGCGTATAGCTGGGTCTGAACTGAGGTGGAGTGAGCTAAAGAACGACGATGGATTCAACCCAGGTCTGTGACTGGGGGTGAGTGTCTGAAAAGTTTCAGCGCTCCGCCCATCATCTCTTTGTGTTTGCCTTGTTCACCCTAAGTTGGCAGGGTATGCCCAAACGTGGGTCCCTTGCTCACTTTGCCACTGGATTCAAGCTAGCCGGGCTGATGAGGGGGGTTACCCCAAAACCGGTCCCAGGATGCTTGTTTCCGGTAGGACCTGGCTTGGCAGTTCGGGCTGGACTGTTCCCATGAGGCACAGGGTCAAGACTGATTTGCATATAGCTGGGTCTGAACTGAGGTGGTGAAATGAGCTAATGAAAAATGATGGATTCAACCCGGATCTGTGACTGGGGGTGAATGTCTGAAAAGTTTCAGTGCTCTGTTCATCATCTCTTTGTGTTTACTTTAATGGTAAAGCCACTATAGAGACACACAAGCTTGCATTTACTTGTCTACACTCTTAATATTCTGCACCCTGTCTTCTGGTCACAAGAGATCTTCTCTAGGCTTGACTGACATATGCTTATAATCAGTGCTTTGACCCTGTCGCACATGGGTGCGGACAAAGTCGAAATGGATCAGTGAACACTTTTCTTGCAGTCTGCAATGGCAGGTCTGTGTCATCCATTTACCTTGGTCACTCAGGGTGGCGCAACCAGTGCCGTAGGCCCTGAGTACCCATGCCTTGGGTACCACAGTAACACTTACAAGGGAGGTACCATCTCTGTTAATTGAGTATGCCAATTACACATCACTTTTAGCGATAGAATACTGGTGCTGGAACCTGGTTAACAGGCTTCAGTGCACTGTCAGAGTCGAAAACCAGCATCTACTAGTCCAAATGGGAGCAAAAAGTGGGAAAAATCTGCAGACAAGCCCTGTTTTCTTGCAGAAATCATTTTAAGCCCTGAAACATTAATGCTTCTGTGTGAGTAAATATCCTGATGTGGTTGAGCATTGCAAAGAAGAAGGAATCTCTTCCTGCTATTGGTTGGGTTGTTGGATACGTGAGGCCTCTATAGGGAAAACTTTTCTTCCCTGAGATAAAAAAAAGCTAGCATTTGCATTTGAACTTGCCCTGAATTTATTTCACATGTGAAAACGTATGTACACTGTGTCATGCTAAAATCTAAGTCACGAAAAAATCAGGATTACACCCAGAAAACTGCGACTGGCACAGGTTTTGAGTCTTTACCTTGAAAATGATCTGAAAGCTGCACCCATAAGAAGTCAGAAACACATTTTAAGAATCGAGGTCGAGTTTTAGAGATATTAAAAATATGGAGCTTTCGAAAGTGGGCCTTGTACTGTGCTTTTTGGAATCTATTTTTGTACAATTCCACAAAAATGTTTTTCAAGGAGAACAATAATACTTATTTACACAGTCAGTATATTAGGACATTAGGCGATGTATACGTAACATCAGGTGGAAGCTGGGTACTAACTTCAGGTCACTAATTGCCTCCCTCGCATCCAGAAAAGATTTGCTCACCAATGTTCTGCTAGGGAGTCAACTGAAATACGCAGTAGTTTCGTGCAGTTGGCCTACTTCAGATTTCCTTCACCTCCATAAAATCTAGGACATCTCAGTGTACAGAAGATGGCTAGCTTTGTTGTTACTTTTGACAACAATTTGACCTGCAATTATGCCGATGCCACTTAAAATTCCTTACACCATGTATGATTAATGTAAGGGGTCCTATCTCCTGACCTAGCCCCTAAGGCTGTGATCGTCCCAGCCACTTTATAGTTCTGTCTGGGCTAATGCAATGGCTTCTACCCTGGACTCACTTCAAAGACCCCAAACTTTACAGGACCCAGCAACAGATGTGCTGAGACATCTTTGGCCTGAAATGCACTGGCCACATTACTGCAGCTTGAATTCCTTCAAAGAAAACCCAAACAAGGGATGTACACTGTTCACTTTTTGTAGTGTCCATAAAGCATTATATAAAGGCATGCATAGATACTTCAGAAAGAGCTGGCAGATAAGGTACTTAAGTTCTGCTATTCACCAGCCTAAATGTAAATAGCTTATAGGGGTGTTCATTCACATAAAAGGATTATGTACCTTCTCTCTCCACCTCGGACTTAAAATGGCTTCCTGTGGTTTTTGTTGAGCGCTCAGTCAAAACCCACTCCACCTAAATACATCAGCCCTGTTGCCATTTAATTTTGCAATATCGCAATTGATGCACTTAATTTATGTCATACTTCAAGCTGCCATTGTCCTTACATTTCTACACAATGTGTAAGTACTATGAAGACACTGTAAAGAAGTACAGGTGTGACATAAACCCTATCCACCAAAAACATAATGTAAGGAACCTCATAAGAATCTTTCGCAAAGTGTTGTCAGCAAGTTTCAATAGGCTGGTATTGCTGTAAATAACCAGCTGACGTTTTTGATCTAGCTTCTTTTTTGTGTTTTTGAACTAATTTATCCTAAATCCTAGAAAACTGATTTGAAAGTGATTGCTATCCTAAAGGTGTATACAACTCTACGGTCTTAGTCACAGCAGGCCTTTAGAACAGCGTGCCCTCATTTTGAGGCTTAAATCTTTAGATCTTCCTGTGATAGTCTTTGACCTATCAGAAGCAAGGGGATGACACTAGCTTTCTGGCTTTCTGGAATAATAAAACCTCAGAAATTGTACTGTAGTCTTTGCTTTGAAAAGAAGCCAAAATGTACATTCTAAAGGTGGAATGAGCCATATGCACTAAGCAGAATTGGAAGACTTAGGCGAGGGGAGGTCACATTCTGAATGTAATATCAGGTATGGGTTTTTGACATCATTCGCAGGAGAAGGTATCTTAGAATTTTGTTCAGTGAACAAAAAAAATGAAAGGCTTCTGATATATAGTCCTCCATCTACATTCATGTTTCAACAACCTGCTATCAGGTTTGATAGCAATGATCATCTAAAAATATGAAAATCACTCCATTTCAGGCTATCTCAGTATATAGTTTGGTTGTACCTGCACTTTTGACTCTTCATCAATTCCTTAATAATTTTAAAAACACTTTAATTTAAAACAAAGAAATGTTGTTCTCTGATGAGCACTTTACATAACACACACATTACACAGAGACTATCAATCATAGGTGTGTAAATCAGTGTAGAGGAAATGTTACATAAGACAGAGGACAACAAGGGGTCGATTCACATAATATCCATACAAGTAGGCAGTATAGTTGAAGAGTACTTGGTCTGGAGAAGCACAAACTCTGAATTTAAAAAGTAACACAATGGATTGGGGCTCTCTTTAATAACAAGAACTGATTTGTACCCAAATGAATCCTTTTTGCAAGTTAGAATAATGAAAGTCTGGGGAAAAAATACATACGCTCTAATCTATACCTTGAAGTCTGCACGCAGTTCTAGGACAGTTAATAGGTCACTATAAACTGCAACTAACAAAAGGAAGTCTCTGACAAAAGCAGTAACACACTGACCTGTTTACATTACATTCACTTTGTGATCTGCATGGTACATGTTCTTTGCAGCAGGCATATTAACCCTCTGCCCTACCTTATCAAGATTCAAAACTTCCACAAGTCAAAGCTTCTACTAGACAAAACTCCGATCTCGCCTGGAAGAACATTAATCACCGGAGTTTTCTTGACATATTAATGGTTGTCTGAAAATTGCTGAAGGCCAGGAACCCGGCTGCAGGTTCTTTTCAGCACAATATAAACTAGCAAACAGGGGCCCCCATGTGAAGTCAGCACCCGGTGCGGTGGCACCGGTCGCACTGCCCTAGAGCCGGCCCTGCTCATGGGGAGCCAAACATGAAGGTATTACACCACTCCATCAACGTACAATAATATTGCATCCAGTACATCGCCTACCACTACACTGTCATGGTAAGTAAATTATTTTTATTTGAATCTTCACATCATGTCCCTAACCTGATTGATTATTGTTTTACTTCCCTGGCGATATAGCAGTTATGCCAGTGTAATGGATGCATTATTATTGTCATATGAAATCACCCACACAAAACATTGGTGGTATGTGTCTTGAATTTTTTCTTGAGGATGTCTTCCAAGTATCTTTGTTGCTATATGGCGGAGACCCCCTTAGTAACTGCTAGAACTCAAAGATCCCTTATGGTCCAGCATAATGTGCTGTATGAAAATATCAACCTGCAGTTAATGTGCGCAAGTCTAAGGTAATGGTTGGTGTCTAAGAAAAGAGAAATGGAATAGGGAGTACACCTGGGGTGTGAAACACTCGAAAAAGTACTTTCTCCTCCCTCGGTGCAACCATATTAAAGTATCTCTCCTGTAATCTGCCCAGCAAGGGCTCAGTCTGTTTCAAACTTCATAGTGATGTGTGGTTTTGAGAAGACATGATGGCAATAGCTTTTGTAACAAATTGGCATGGAATTACGCCTTCCTTACCGTTCTGTTCATTTAAGGGCGCGTCACTGTGGAGTTCTGTCATTAAAACTTCCATATTCTGTGTTCTACATCTGGCTACAGACAGTGTTGTCAGTCTGCTAGACCTTTTGCTACCAATTATTTAAAATATACATAGAATTATCTTGGGCTCTAACCAAATGAGCATTTCTCCTGACCTCATACTGTTGGTTGTTAGGAGTATCATTCCGCCTCCTCTGAAGAGCTTTGGTTGGAATGCAAGTGGGACTATTTATCATCTGAAAACTACACTCAACCATTACACTTTTTCTCACATTTGGTTATCTCATGCATGTAATAATACCACTACCACCACACCATTAAACTAGCATCACCAATAATACCACCAATATCACCAGCATTAACACACCAATACTGCACAAACAACAACATCAATACTACCAACAGCACCACCAATACCTTCAGAAAACTACAACCACCAAGCATTGGTAATGCCAATAAGACTTGCTTTACTGTGGTCTCCATAATCAGAAAGTAAAGCTATGGTGCCCTTTGCCCAAGCACAATAAGCACATTTTTAATATGTCCCTTTAAGATTTTGATGGTAGTTTTTACATCACATTATGTTGTGCTTGGTTTTGTTGTCAAATGAGTTTTATGAACCTATATAATCTCGGCTTCCATAATCTTGATCTACCAGCTCCAGGTGGTTCAAAATGCTGCATCCAGAATTATTTTGACCCTTCCTCGACCGCAGCTTTTCTCCTCTCACCTCAGGAATGTTCACTGACTTCTTGTACATAAAAGAACCCAGTTCAAAGCTCTTCTGATCACTTACAGAACCGTTTCTAGGAAAGGCCCTATACATGTACACAGCTTGATTAAGCCTCATGTTCTTACTCGCACTTTGATATCTGGCAGTGCCAATCTCATCCAATTCCCTCGATGCGATGGTGCTAGTCGTTCTGTTGCCCTGCTGTCTATTAAACTCTGAAACAAACTACCCCAACGTCACGCTCTTTCAGAAAGGTTTTTCCGAAAACATCCGAAAACCTCGCTGTTTAACACAATTTAGAATTGCTCTTCCTTCGTGGACTGTTTTGTTCCTTTTGTTCGATTTAGCACCTGGACGCCCTGTCTCCGTTGCTGTTTGCGCTATATAAATCTTAATTGATTTGTTGGTTAAACTTGTCAACTCCGGGGCTCAGAAAACTTTGGCTCATGTTGATTTGCAGGTTATAAGCTCCAATATGATAAACTGGTGCAGCTTCATCCTGGTATGAAGCAAATTAACTTTTTGCATAGGCCATTGTGTTTTTTTGTGCTATATTCAAACATCACTTTCATGCATTCGTTTACAATAATATTAAAAACTCAAGAACTCTGTTGCATACGAGAACATTTTGTTTTGGAACAAATCATGTGTGGTAGCACCATCTAGTGTCCAAATTTGATGCTAACCAACGAAATAATATATATATTTTGAACTTCCTATACTGTCTGTGTGTTTGTTTAGCATGCCAGACTGAATTTATATCTACAGTACACCCATATATTTGTTGCTTTCGTTGCATTGATCTACTACAGTTAACTTTGAACGGGCCAGTTAATATTTGACATCCCTGAGTATCAGCCCAATTTATGAAAGCACAATCTCATATTAATCTCATTGTAAGAGGATCTGCACTGAGAGCCGGAGAGGAAATCGATCACTCGGGAAGAAGACATGCTAAATTTGGAAGTAAAATTCAGATCTCTCCATCTCAGACACCTATAGCAACCTAATTCTATATGACATACTTCAACATCAGAAAGTTTGAGCTTATGAATGGCACTGTAGTACTTCCTGCTTTTGGAATTCTACAGAAGCCCAGACTTTCTGAAGGTCGGCTCTAGTATCAACAAACATACTATAGGAAATCTTACACTTAACCCGCTAAGGGCACACATCTGAGGTGGAGATTCTTCCCTTCAATAATATAAATGGGCTAACTCGTGTGACAGACTTCGTGGAAGTTCCATTTTCCAACAATTTTTCTCTAATGGCTAGTAGTACATGGATTTGATTTTGACATTCAAGATGTAAGCTGCAAGTAGCAGTTAAACCACTCTGCCTGTCCATTGCATTGTGGATAGTAGAGAGCCACTCTAATATGTTCTATGTCATGTCTTCTGAGAAAATCAATAATTTCAGAAGTGAGTTGAACACCATTGTCCATAAAAAGGGTTTCGGGGAATCTCTCTTTGCTAAAGACCTCCATGAGAATTTCTAGCACTTCATGTGAGGTAATTCTCTCGATGAACTTGACTTCTGGCCACTTTGAGTGATCATTCACTAAAAACTAAAGCATATTACATGTGCCATGGAAGTCTCATGAAAGCCCCAGTAAAATCCAAACCCAATTTCTGCCAGCAAGTGGGTCAAAGGATCAGACTGCATAGGGGTTGTAAACATTTTAAAATTCTTGTCACATGCCATACACACTTTACAATCCCTTAAAAGGATAAGCTTCCACATCCATGTTAGGCCCCCAGAACTGGGTCCTTAGTAAGCTCTTCAAAGCTGACATAACCATATGCCCTTCATGGCTAACATGAAGGATGGTATAGCAAATGACTTGGGGACACACACACACTCTTCCTTACGGAAAACAAAACCATCAACAACACTCACTTCAACTATTTGGGTGAAGAAATATATGAGGTCTGATAATCATGTTAATGTAGGACATCCTTCCTGTATGTATTTCTTGCCTAGAGTCAATACTTCATCCTTGGAATCCTTTGCAGCGGTGGAGAGGAGCTGGGCAAGATGGCCGCTGAGAGGCTGTAGCAGGCAGCAGCAGCCTTGAGCTCTCCTCCCTGCAGAGATTAGATGGACAGATAATACGGATGGCATTGTCACATTGCACTTACCTTTTGCAGATAATTGTCTGTCGAGCGGATTGCCGGTCACTGGGTGGTTACTGCCAGCAGCGAGGTCAGCCGCGCGATCTGAAGCCGGTGCTGGGAAGGGCGCTGACACACGGGATCGGCTACATCAGCCGCACCAACCGCATCAGTCGTGGCAATTATCTTCCCGGGATTAGATCTTGCTCGTCAGTCTTAGCGAGCAGGATGGCCCCCGGACAAATAAACATCAGAAAGACTCTAAAGGTATGAAAGATTCTAAAGACTCGTCAAGGAGCCGCTGAAACCTCAAGCATCTGCGGCGGGACGTGGTTTCGGGCAGCAGCAGCGGCGTGCACTACAGAAGAAAGTTGATGCACCCAGCACCGGTGTAACACAGCGGGATAGCGGGGATCCTGTTACCGCCAATAATGCTCGACTCAGTATTTTTCGGCAATCAACGCTGGCAGAGCATTTTCCACTCACCGCCAGCCTTACTTCAGACATCGCTCCTGCTCCTGTCGGAATACAGGCTCAGATCATTACACACGCCGAGGACGCTCTGTCAGTTCTGTCAGCTCCTCGCTCGCCGGAGAGGGATACAATGTTGTGTTCACCCTCTAGATCGGCCCGCAGGCTAGAAGAGCCGAGTGAAGAGGCGACGATCCCACCAGACAATAGCACATTGTCAGACCTACAGGTAACTATTAAAAAAGTAACGAACAACGGAAACATGATAACTGAAACCCCCTTCACCCCAGAACCTGTTATAACCCATCCAAGTGAGCTAACTGATCAATATTTGCAACACACAGGCAGTATAATGGTAGCTCTGGCCCCAACTAACGTCACGGAACAGCCACGAGCCGCCCACCTCAGGGGGTGGGGGTGTGTAAAAAAATACTGCTGGTTCTCCAGAAGGCAAGTGTTTCTTCTCTTTGAACGATGACTCTGACATTTCCCTTACCAGTGAAAACAACCTCTCAGATGACTCTGACTCTGCAGAGACTTCCTCAGTGCAGAAGGCACCAAGGGTAACAGCGTCGAGGATCAGATCAAGGTCCAAAACAAAGAGCAAAGGGAGTCCGGTGGTCCTCGAAGGTGCAGCAGCCCATAGATTCACCTGGGACTATTCAGCCTCTACCCAACTGTATCCGGAAGATGGAGTAATACCTGACCCTAATGGGGACGTCACACCTAACGCAACAGCCACAGCTTCTGCCTCTGCCTCTGCCCCAGCTTCCTCAATAGAATTGATATATGCCACACTGAAGCAAATGCAGGGTGTGGCCAGGTCAGAGAGCCGCAGGGCACAGTTGGCAACCAAGAGGCTACAAGGCTCTCTGCGGAAGATAAATAAGCTCTATGAAGGCCTGGAGAGTAGGGTTACACAGGTGGAGGATCGGACCGGCAGACTTGAGGATGAAGTCAACGAATGGCAGACCTTCAAAGACACGCAGGAAAAGATTACCGAAGACCTTCAGTGGAAGATCGAGGACTTTGAGAACAGGCAGAGAAGAAACAATGTTAGACTTTTGGGCCTGGCCGAAAATGTTGAGGGGAGGGATGCAAGGGCATATGTGGTGGCCCTCTTGAAGGGTGCTTTTCCGGACCTTGCAGAGTGGAATTGGGATGCTGAGGTACAGCGGGCACACCGGTTCCCCTTGACCCAAAAGAAAAGAGGGGCGGACGGTCAAGGGGTACACCCCAGGGCTATGCTAGTATATATTGGCAATTACCTCCTCAGACAGGATATTATGGATAAAGCAAAGCCAGAGGCCAAACGCACATTCGACGGTAATACATTTTTTGCCCGTCCTGATTTTTGCCACGCCACGGTTGAGCGGAGGTGGCGACTTAGGCAATTGATAAAATCATTTCAGGAGGCAAGAAGTGAGGCCTATCTTTTATAACATGCCCCGCCTAAAGGTTATAACTAATGGCCAAGTCCGCATGTTCTTTTCCGAAATCAAAGCACAATCTTTTTTGGCTGATCTTCAGAGTAAGAAGGGGGCAGTTGGAGCTACCTGACTCTTTGCCCAACTGTAGGAGGGGTTGGTTCCCCAAAGCAGTGATTGTCCCGAAGAGAGAGGCAATTGGCAGGGCCCCCTCGGGGAGTAGTCTTCTTTGTTTGGTGGTGTTTGGCGGTGCGATTGGTGGGGGGGACTTGTAAGGTATCTTGGTTCATGTACTGCATGTAGTGGGATGTGTATGTACAATTCTGGGCACCCTCGGCTGGGGGGTCCACGGTCTGTTTCTTCTTCTTTCTCTTTTCTCTTTCCACGGGGATGTTAATATAGGAAACAGTTAGACCAGGATGGTTCTGAAATCCACACTTGGTTTATGAATATGTTTACTGAATAACTTGTGCATTGTGACATTTTAAGAAGCGGGGGGGGGTGGCCGAGCTGCAGGCTGCGGGTCTCAGCTGCCACACATAGGTCATGCTTGACCTATTTGCCTGTGAGGGGGCAGAGGGCGGGGTGAAGGGTTGGGGCAGGAGGGGGGTGGCAGGGACAGTCAGGGGGGGAGGATAACACGGCACAGCAGGAAGGTAGGGATGAGCGTTGAACAGTGAACTGGTAATAAGATGGCAGAAGCAGAGAAATGGGGAGCTAAGAACTTGCATGTTAAGATAAAGCTGAGAGAGTATGGGATGGGACTCGATCTCAAATCGGATAAATGGAGTTAAGAATTGCCTCTATTAATGTGAGTGGGTTGAATGACCCGGGGAAAAGACAGCGGGTGGCAGTAATGCTGCGATCAATGCGGCTAGATCTCTTATGTGTGCAAGAAATGCACATAGAGGATACAAAAGGCATGCTCATGGAACAGCTCGGTTTCCACCTTTTGGCGCATACCAGGCAAGGGACTAAAACTAGAGGGGTTGCTATACTGTCTAGAAGAAAAGACATAGTAGTAAGGCGGAGACTTGAGGATAAATGGGGTAGATGGGTATTAATAGAGTGTGTGTTGCCGGCTGAGACCTTTACTATATGCTCGGTGTATGGCTCAACTTAGGACGACCCCGATATTTTTGAATTTCTGGATTCAGAGTTGCCCTCTTGGTCCCCCTTAGTCATCATGTGCGGGGACTTTAATATTAATGGCTTGGGAGGGCTCTGGGACGGTGGAGCTGACAGGTACCAGGGCCGGAAAAGAAAGGTATTTAGAGCAGTATCTAGCTTAGCACAAAATAACGCACTGGTCGATCTTTGGGATACGTTGAAACCGGATGATCCTGGCAGTACATACTATTCGGCTCCACATAAGCTGGTTGTCAGGCTGGATTACTTCTTCGTTTCTAATTCTTTGGTCTCCCGGTGTCAGATAGAAAAACTCCCCCGGGTAGTTTCAGATCACAACCCAATAGTCTTAACACTAGATATGGCTGGGTTGTAAAGACCGGTGAGAGCTTGGACATTTGAGAGAGGGCTCTTGAAGGACACCGCATATATAAACTATATGAAAGAATGGATGGCTGGATTCTGGGACATTAACAGAGGAACTGCTAGCATGGGGGTAGTCTGGGACACTTTCAAAGTGAGAGGGGAAACTCTGAGCTACAGTCTGCATAGACAGAAACAAGATCGGCTGCTAGATACGTTAAAATGCAATAAAGTTAGAGAGGTAGAGGAGGAGCTTTGTCAGGCAATCACCTCTGGGGTAGCTCTAGATAATATCCTGCTTAGACTGGCCCTCGCCAAAGCAGAAGCACAAGATCGATTCGCGGCCAAGGCTGCCCCGACTTTTCTGGTAAAAAGAGAGCAATGCTATGAACTCAGTGAAAGGGTTGGGCACACTCTGGCAATACGCATAAGGCAAAAGGAGGCAGATGGTGAAGTCAGGGAGATCCTGGATGAAATTGGGGATGTGGTTAATGACACAGTGGGGATCCGAGAAGCCTTCAGGTGCTTCTATAGCAAGTTATATTATGAAGATCAGGACAAGGATCCTTTGGAAGTACAAAACTACCTAGATAGAATTATCGTAGACCCCATAGATATAATAGATAGAGAGGCATTAGACGCCCCATTCACAACGGAAGAGATTCTTGATGCTTTGACCAGTCTACCGTCGGGCAAAGCGGCAGGACCTGATCAAATCACCCTAGAATTTTATAAAGTGTTCATTGAAGTCATAGGCTCTGACCTTCTTGGGATGATTAGGCAGGTTCAGGATGGGGGCGTAGCACCAAGCTCTTGGGCAGGGGCGGATATAGTGGTTTTCCTTAAAAAGGGAAAACCCCCTAGGGAGCCAGGGTCTTATAGACCAATCACACTTATGAATGGGGACGCAAAGATTGTTTCTAAGGCTTTGGCCTCTAGGCTAGGGAAGATAATCAGCAGGATGGTTAGTCCAACCCAACACGGCTTCATCCCGGGTAGAGGCACAACGCAACATATTCGCCAGGTCATAAACCTCTTTGATGCGGCGGAAGTTTCAGGAGACCCCATGGCGGTCCTGTTCATGGATGCCGAAAAGGCTTTCGATCGGGTCTCCTGGGGCTACCTCTGGGCTGTCATGAGACGATATGGTATTGGGGATGGGTTTATAAGAGCAATCCAGGCTCTGTATGATTCCCCAACAGCCCGACTCAAAGTCAACGGGGGATTTACGGCGCCTCTAGAAATTAAGCGTGGTACTCGGCAGGGCTGTCCTTGTTCGCCACTACTTTTTGCAATATATATCGACCCTCTTATTCGGAAGATGGAGGCAAACGAAGACATTCCCCCTATGAGATTTCACGCACTTGAATGTAAGACCTTGGCGTACGCAGACGACATTGCGCTGGTCACCCCTAACCCCGTCACTGCATTGAGTACGATGGAAACAGAAGCGCAGGACTTTGGCCAGGTGTCAGGGTATGCCTTGAATAAACAAAAAACTCAAATAGTTAAGAACATGGTGGCAGTCTGCGATGAAGATCGAGTCACGGACTCCGCTGTTTACCTAGGGATAGAAGTTACAGCAAATCTGGGGAATATCGTTGAAAAAAATATGACACCAATAACCAGCAAAGCAAAAAAGGATTTTGATAGGATACATAACCTTCACTTATCATTAGTAGGACGCTGCAATGTTGTGAAAATGGTTTTCTTTCCAAAAATCCTCTACTTATTTAGGGCCATCCCTTTAGAGTTTGAGAAAAAGTGGTTTAGTACTTTAGAGTATCTAGAGAACAAATTTATCTGGGCCCATGGGAAAACAAGAAGGGCAGCAAGATTTATGTCCTTACCAAGGGAAAGAGGTGGGTTGGCCATCCCGGATTTTAAAATATATTACTGGGCCACGGCCTTTCAGTATATGCGGGGGCTACTGGGTGGAGAGGCTGTATCGGAAGGGTCCAGGGGCAGCTCAACGGATTCCTATGCATTTCTCATTGAAGAAAATGCCCAGAGCTGTTTACTGAAATTTACCGACCCAAATTACTACAAGAGAACCCGATTTAAGACGTTGCAGGCCGCATATAAAATTTGGGGAGCATTTCGTAAGAAAATTGGTCTCGGTCGTCTAAACGCCTATACCCAATTATTTAAAAACCCGACTTTACCAGGGGAAATTTTTGCAGACTTAACGATGGCAGAGTGGGAAAGATCTGGGATACAGAGGCTGGGGGATATAATGGGGTCTAGTGGTATGCTACAGTTCTCAGAGCTGCAGAAGAGTTATGGTATCGGTAACATAAACGTTTTCAAGTATCTTCAAATCCGCAGCTTTTTCAGCGGTAAGAAAGAGGGACGGGCTGAATTCAGGGACAACAAAATTATTGACACTATTAGGGAAGGGGAAGGCTGTACCATTCGGAGGCTATATGCTGAGCTATCCTCCCTGAAACCTGATGATCTCGGGAAATATGGGGAAAAATGGGCGGATAAACTCGACATTGAACAAGCTACTGTAAAGGATTCTCTAGAACTGGGTCAAACCCTATTGTGTTCAGCTGCTCTACAAGCTCAGCACTATAAGACACTATTCTCCTTGTATTATACACCGGCACGGATTGCACAATGGGGGGGACAGGCAGGAATTAGATGCCCTCGGTGCGATAGTACGGAAGCAGAAATAGTACATATGTTTGCTTCCTGTCCCCACCTGCAAAAATTAAGGAATAGTATTGAGGAGTTCCTGGACAAATCTACGGGTATTAAAGTTTCCCTGACACCATCTTTAATACTGCTGGGAATTAATAACGAGGATAGGCATAACATGAACAAGAGTTTTCTTTTTGTTGCAATGTCTGTAATGAGAATCTGTATAGCTACAGCCTGGCTTGACAGAGACCCTCCATCGTTTCAATATTGGATTAACAGACTGTTATCCACCTTTAATTTGGAAACAAATATCCTATGAAAGAAAGGGGAAAACGGGCAGGCTGTGCGGCAAACGCATCTGGGGCCCTATATATAGATGGAAGGATAACCTCTTGTAAAGGTATTTTTGTTGAGCATCCCCATGCTCACATGTTTTATTCTGCCTCTTAGTAAATATGTTACATGACGCCGATCTATGATTATATCATTGTAAAGTATGTTTTGAATTATGTTATATCTGTTCTGTATAACAACTTCAGTTAAATTGCTGTGCTGTGAAAAAATATAAAATAAAATAAAAAATAAATTTAAAAAAACGGAATCCTTTGCAGCAGCAATTCATCAGTCAAAACATCCCTGTGTTGGGCACATATGTCACTTACACTAGCGACAATATCAAACCCATCCTCCACTGTTTCACACAACCCCTCATTCTGGCATGGTAAATGTGGTAAGCAATCTGTAGGTTGGTTCTTATTCCCTGGAACATGCGAAACATTAAAACAATACTGAGTTTAGAGCACAGTCTTGCTATTCGAGCTGTGGACGTTAAACCCCCACCAAAGGTGAATTTGCTCTTCCAAATAATATGCCTGAATTGGTTGATGGCCCACACATTTGCTAAGGCTCACATTGAATGACTGCATATTTCCTTTCAGTCTCATTAATGGTTCTTGAGGCATAGGCTACCAACCCCTTCCTTTCCCCGGCCGTCTGGGAAGGAAGAGACCCCAACCCATAGAAGCTGGCATCCACTGCAAAGATACATTTTTTCCCCAAGGAAATGGTTTCAAACTGCGAGCCAATGCAATTTGTTGCTTTATCTCTTCAAATGCCTTCTGCTGCTCATTTTTCCACACATAACCACCCTTTTGCATAAACTTTTTATCAACTGTTCCATAAGGGTCACAAAATCCTTCACAAATTTTGAATGATATTCACACAGTCCTCTGAAGGACATCAGTTTCTCTTTGTTATCAGGTAAAGGTGCATTCCTGATGGCGCTAACCAAGGCTCTTTGGGTACAACTCCTTTGGAAGAAATAGAATTTCCCAGGTAGTCTACCTGGTTCTGAAATCATTTGAACTTCTAAATGGACAATGGCAGGCCCTTCTCCAAAGGCCTGGAACAAAGTTTATGCAAAATATCTTCATACTGGACCACGTTTTTGGTATGAGGAAGAATGTCATCTTAGAAGCATTTAACATTGTCTTTCAGATCCTTGAATAGATGGAACATGACATATTGGAAAATGCTGTTGACGAAAGGCCAAACGTCATCCGGTGGTACTGGAATAATCCAAATGGTGTCAAGAATACAGTGAGACATTTTGATTACTCTGCCAATTCTACCTGGTAGAATGCCTGTTTCTAAGAATATAGCTCCATCCATCAGAGCGAGAATTTCACTTATCTTAGGCAAAGTATGCTTCTCGATAATTCAGTGCTCTCAAGTCCACACAGAGACATATTTTTATTTAAGAAGTTTTATAATGTGTGATCATGACCCTAGAGTGTCAGAGCGCTGTACATAAGCCAGAACAAAACAAAAAAAATAAACATAAATATGACCTGTTAAATTACAAATATTCACCGAGCAACCATAACTCAGCAAAGAAACACTAAGCGGTTCTTCTTAAGATGTCCTCTGGGGGCTCGAATTGATCCGCTTCAAGTGAACCAGATGATCATTGTTCCTGGTTGTTCTGCGTGGTGTGTGGTGTTCTCCACAGGTAAGTAATCAGAGTAAAGCCGAGGGGGTCATCCCAGGAGTTAGGCTGACCGAAGTCGTCACCGACTCCTAAGATTATGTGAGGAACCTGTTCATTAGGATCCTTTCAACCACTTTCTTGAAATGGAGGTTGAATTGTTTGGTTAAATTTCCGGTGGCAGAGAGTTCCACATCCTAGAGGCAGATCTTGAAAAAGAGCATGTGTAGGTCGTTTGTTTCGTAAATCTGGAGGGCTCCAGCTGGAGGCAGTTCACACTCCTGACTGAGGGAGCGGCTGTTCCCTGATATTTGATTTTTTTCTGCTAGTACCTGGGTTCATATCGCAAGGCTTTGTGTGTGAGGCAAGCTATTTTCAGATGGGCCCTAGCTTCAAAAGGGAGCCAGGTGAGAGACCTTAGCGATGGGGAAATGTGGTCAAAATGTCTTATGCCTGTTATCAGTGTCCGAGCTGCATTGAGGGTCACCTTGAGTGGAGTCGTTCTCTACTTACAAAGACTCATTAAGGTCAAACTGCCACATTCAAGTCTGGAGACTACTAGGGATTGTACTGCTAACTTAAAGTCTGGTGGTGGTAAGAAATGTTTTACCTTCTTCAGGAGTTTGAGTTGTAATGATGCACTGCATGTGGTTGCTCTGACATGCTCTTACTTGTTGACATTTTTATCCAGAGTTATTCAGAGGGATTTCTTTGATTCTATGACGACAGGTTTGCAGTGAGGGTGTCTAGGTGGTTAATCCATTCTTGGATGTGTGAGGAACTGTTAGGAGGGGAGATGAGTAGGAATTATGCTTTCTGGGAGTTAAGCTTGAGGTAGGTTTGAGACAGCCATGTTTGGGTTTTTATTAGAGTGTTGTTGAGTCGGATGACATCTTCCAGGGAGGATATCTTTAAGTATAGCTGTGTATAAGCTGTATACTTGTGGTAAGCAAGGTTTGACTGCTTGAGGATTTCCATCAGTGGCTCTATATTGAGGCTGGAGAGTGTTGGGGAGATGGTAGACCATTGTGGGACTCTGCGTCTCAATGGGGAAGCAATAGATAGTGAGCTACCTAATTATATTTGTTGTGAGTGGTTCTGTAAGAAAAATGCAAACTTGTTGAGTACGTTTCCTGAAAACCCCATTCTGCCTCCTAGTAATTCTAACAGACTGTTATGAGTGACCGAGTAGGCAGGAATCGTTACAGTCTAGCATCTTGAAGACGTTTTCCGTGATGTGTATGATGGCTGTTTCTGTTCTGTGTCCGTGGCTAAATCCTGATTGAAATTTGTCAAGTAAGTTGAACTGTTCAATGTGCTGTCACAGTTGGTTGTGTACACATGTTTCCAACAATTTGATGAGGATAGGGATGTTTGACACCAAACTAAAAGTTTCAGGACCGTAAGGGCAGTGCCTGCTTTTTTCAAGAGGGGTGTCACTTGCCCTATCTTCAGGCAGTCCTGGAATGTATCTTGATTTAGCCATGAGTTTATGATCATCATCAACAGTGGGGAGACAAGGTGGCTGAGTTCCTTTAGTATTTTGGAGGGGAGTGGGTCATTGAAATGTGAAGATGGTTTTATAGAAATTAAGATCTTGCAGAGCATATCTTCGCTAAGTGTGTTTAACTCGCTCCAGGTTACCTGGTTATTAGCTTTGGGTGGATGGTTGGTAATTTGATCCTTCTCTGGGAATGGAGATTGGCATTGGGAAGGATAATTGTTGACATTCGCGACTTGTAACTAGGGCTATGCGATTGTGCGGCGATTTTCACATAATTATAGATTTTCAGAATTTGCCACACAACCCATCATCTGCCACATGCTCTGCAGATTTTAACAAAAAAACTTTTGTTTCTAGCTCAAAAAGTTCAAAAGTTACTAAAAATGCAGCAACACATGTTGCAGCTCAGTGGAAGGCCCTTTCAAAGCTGGACTGGTCACCTTTCTGTTGCTTATTGCTATATTTGGGTGTTAAAATGGTATTAATGAGGTGCAGCCAATGCCCAGACAGTGTTACCAACTTCAACAAGCATTTGCAATGCAAATTGGTCTCACATTTGTGAGAGTTGGAGGTATTGGTGATGTAAATGACAGTGTCTTTTACCTATGTGTTTTGTATTGGAGTGTGGTGGATGTATGTGGTGTGGAGTGCAATTATGTGGGTTGGTTTGGAATTGTTAGTTGTGGAATTGTGTGTGGTGGAATTGTGTGGCGTGGAGTGGATTTGGCAGTGGAATAATGTGGCATTGTGTGCAGTGGAAATATGTGGATAGTAATTATGAGGTATTGAGTGTACTGGAATTATGTGGAGTCGGATTGTGTGTCATAGAGTGGAATTATGTGGAATGGCATTTTGTGTTGTGGAGCGGTATGTTGTGGATTTTAATTATGTGGTGTGCTGTGGAATTCTGTGGTGTTGAGTTGAAATATATGGCTTGTTGTCAAATTATGTGGTGTGGAATGGAAATTAATAGAGTAGAATTGTGTGGCGTGGAAGTCTGTGGTGTTGAGTGAAATTATGCTGATTGAAATTATGTGGCATGTGTGCCTAAACTGAGGTAGCATAGTGGGAAAAAGGACAGTTTGAAATACTATCCCGAGCAATTGGCATTGGTTAGACTTATTGCAGACCTCCTATCATATTTTGCGTGTTTGAAATCTTTTCTGTGGCCCATGTTTACATTTGCCTGCAGTCAGTGGCACCTCACGCAATAAGCTTTTGCAATGAAACATGAGATATAACTTCTACTATGCAACCTTGAAATGACTTACTTTTATGATCAGTAAGTCTAATGGTTTTAGTACTAAAGCACTCAGCATATTACAGCAAATGTCTACCGAAATTGTTTTCTGTGCACACAGGCCTTCTTTCACCATACCCACCTCCTCTGCTCCTCTCCTATCTGTCCTACCCCCATTCTTCCCATCTCTCCTCAGCTTGTACTTGAACCCCTATGTGCTCAACCGCTGATCCCCTGTCCGTTGCCCCTCCCCATAGCATTTTTTTCCAGCATTTTTTATCTTCGATTTCATTTCTGGATGCGTCAGCTCCTGTAATTTGGGGAGGGGTGCTCCTTTCTAAATAAGGCACTTTTGCACATTTTTCTTGTTTTTACATTTACCGCTGCAAGATGTGGTTCCACTGTCTTGAAACGGCAATTTTTAAAAAAAGCTGCCACACTGACATAAAGTATAAGTGCAAATGTGCAAATGTCATGAAGCATGTGTGATGGTCTGATGATGTATGCCTGCATATACATCGTCATACTGCTTTTTTTGCTGGAGCAGTTTAGCATCAACAATAACCATTTTCCTTTCTATTTCATGATGACTGGTTTGCTTCCGTAGAATACAGTATGAAAATGGCCCATGGGTAACAAAAGGGACAGGAAATATGTTACCCTTGAACCTGAGAGCACTAAACTCATGGTGAAGCACAATAAAAAAAAAACACGGATATTTTTGCAGCTGTTTTGAAACTCAGCGCTTGCCCTGTAAAAGCATGGATCAGTTGAATTTTAGCTTAACTATCAGATCTTAAAAAAGAAGTGGACTGCGAGCTGAAAGTTTTTAAAGCATTGATAAATATAAACGTGGTTGGTGTTCAGAAAAGCATGGGTTTTTATACTAACTTCAAGTACTCACTCTCTGCTTGGATTTCTACTCACATTTACGGTGGTGATAATCAAGAATCAAAGAGAACTCTTGCCCACCCGTCTGACTCGGGTGATTAGCAATCTGGTGCACCCTGATCAATCGGGCTTTATGCCCCACCGAAATACTGCCCTAAATCTACGTAGAGTGCATGGAGTGCTGGGGAGGGTAGACACCATCCAAGAGGCGGCTGTGATTGTGTCCCTAGATGCCTCCATGGCGTTTGACACCATCGAATGGCCATACCTACTCGCTGTCCTTACCAAAATGGGGTTTGGGCCCGTTTTCACAGCATGGGTTAGACTCCTCTACTCATGGCCATTGGCGCAAGTGGTGGTCAATAATAAACTATCGGACACATTCGAACTGAGTCGTGGTACCCGTCAGGGGTGTCCGCTGTCGCCCCTGCTTTTTGCCCTTTCCCTGGAGCCACTGGCAGCTTGGATCCGAAGGGACCCAGTGATACGAGGGCTACGGTGGTCGGTGGATTGGGAAGACCGCATCTCGCTATACGCAGATGATATTCTCCTCTACCTAGCCTCCCCCAAAATGTCACTTAGACGTGTATTAGACATCTTCACGACCTTTGGTAAATACTCTGGCTACTCAATCAATTGGAGCAAGTCTCTCATGTATGTCCTTGGAGGTGACTCTCCTGCCCTATGCAAATGGTGAGGGATGGCTTTCGCTACCTTGGGATCTTTGTCACCGCGGACTCTAAGCTCCGTTATGAGAGAAACCTGCTCCCGCCCTTGCTGAGACTGAGGCGAGACATCGCCAGTTGGAAGGCACTCCCACTCTCATTGCTGGGCAGGGCAGCTTTATTTAAAATGATGTCCCTGCCCCTTTTCCTATACACCCTGCAAAATTCCCCGGATCTGGTCCCTGCGAGATACTTTAGGGAAATTGAGGGCTTGCAAAGGGAGTTGCTATGGGATGGGAGGCCCCGGATAGCTCTAAACAAATTGGTCTTAAATTGGTATGATGGCGGAATAAGTCTCCCGGACATCAAGAAATACTATTGGGTTTCCCACCTCGCCGCCATCAATCATGGCACCTATCGCAGGCCAGATGATCCAGGATTTACCATGGACAGATGGCTGCTGCCTGGCGGGAACTATAACAGGGCCCTGTATTCGAACCCCAGGAAATTCCCTTTAACTGGTCCGACCAAACACACTGTCCAGGTCTGGCATGCAGCAAATAAAAGTTTAGGTTGGGTCCGGAAGCTTACATTGGCAATTCCCTTGTGGGACTCGGAACAACTGGGCAACCTGCGATCCTCGAAGGGATTTGACAAATGGGACCTGTAGGAAGGTGGAATCTGACTATATGGTTGCCCCCACTTTTTTTATGGTGTTTTGCTGGTTTATGACTTAGTTGGACTGGGATCCTGCTATTCAGGGCCCCAGTCTATCTGCTTTCTCTGTAAAAAGGTTTCCATGTGCCTTAGGCACATCTCTGATTGGAATCTGGAGTGCCCTTATAAGTCCCTTTGACCTCCGGGCGCATGTCTTTGTGCAGTACTTCCCGCATGACCTCAAAGGGTTTGGTCCAAGTCCTCTTTTAAGTGTCCCTTTTCTCTAATTTCCCGATCACGACTTTCTCCATAGAAGTCAACGGCGTATCGCGGTTGTATATTTACACTGCACGCGTCTCCCGTGGGTCCCCTGTGTCACTACCTTGGGTGGTTCCTTGTGGTCCAAGCACTTCTAGAGGCTCTAGGCCTAGTGTCTAGTTCAGTCGTGGTTCTTATACCACTTTATTGGTATCTGGTTTGGTACGCCCCCCAAACGTGTATTTGTGCTATTACTGTGTTTAAATAACTTCCAACTTATGTACTTCGAACTCTAGCCTCATAAAGAGACTAGAGGGGTGTGTTTAGCAATAAATACATATATTTTGAATATATACCTGGTGTGGTGCTCTTTCATTTGATCACTCAAGAGATTATAGACTGGTAAAACAAGCTGCTTTACATTCCTTCAAGACTTAGCCTGAAGGCTGCTCTCCATAGCTACCACTAGGATAGCTTTCAATAAGGTTGTCTTTAACCTATCTCCAATAAGGGGTTGTTTGGACTGGTGCAAGGTGCCCACTATAATTAGTGGACAGCATATACCAGGCCAACTTCTCACATTGGTGTGCAGCGTGTGGGATTCCAGCTTGCTATTGTTTTACCAGATAATCTCAATTGAATTGATCAACTGAAAACCAATAAAGGTACCTAAGGTACATATAATTTAAGCTTAGAATACAGTAAGTTCTACTGAACTTAGAGTTGTGTGTTAAGGGATAGCACAACCCTTTCTACAACTCAAGAGAGTTTAGTAGGCCACACTAGAGTAGGTAGTGCATACACCACACCACACTAGTAATGTCTTTAAGGGTAGGATCTAAAGAATCCTTGCAGGAAGCCACTGAGCTTCCACCCTCCAAGTATGATACACTCCCATTCTTGGAATTGAGAGCTTTATGCAACTTGAGAAAAATAAGGACAGGCCAAAGCCCCACCACCCAACACCTCAAGGAGTTGTTGGTGGCTTATGACCTTAGTAGGCCCTTGGGGACTGAAGGGGCAGGAGCTGAGGGTGGGGCAGATGATGAGGATGGGACCAGGGGTACCAGTACCCCCAGCCCCCTCTGAAACTGGCCAGGAGGGCGACAATGGCCCTGACCTGGATAATCCAACCCCTCCTGAGGAAGATGAAGAGGAGGATCAGAATGAGGCCCCCTTTGTCCCCCCAGGAAGGATTGTGAGTGTGCCCAGAAGGTCTAGATCTTCTTCTCAGGAGTCTAACCACTCTGGCACCTCAATAGGGAGCTCTGTCTCATATCCTAGGAGGGAATCCTCTCATGAGAGAAGAAAGAGGCTGGTTCTATATGAGGAAGCTCAGCTTGAACTCAAAAAGAAGCAACTAGCCATAGACAGGGAGTCCCTAGATCTCTTTAGAGAGAGAAGAAAGTTGGGACTAGAGTCCCATGGTGGCAGCAATATCCCTAGAGATAGGGACAGGTCTTATGACCATAGAAACCTAAACAAGATTGTCCCTCCCTACCAGAGTGGGGATGACATCCACAAATGGATACTGCACTGGAGAGGGCCTGTAAAGTTCAGAAGGTCCCCAGAGGCAGTGGGCAGCAATCTTGTGGCTCTCCTTTGCAGACAAAGGTAGAGACAAGCTCCTCACTGTAAGAGAAGAGGATGCTGACAATTACACAGTCTTGAAGAGTGCTCTGATAGATGGGTTTGGCCTAACCACTGAACAGTATAGGTTGAAGTTCAGAGACACCCAAAAAGCTCAGACTCAAGACTGGGTTGATTTTGTAGATTGTGCTACAAAGGCTCTGGAAGGTTGGATACATGGCAACAAAGTGCATGACTTTTTAGGATTGTACAATTTGATTATGAGGGAGCAGATCCTTAATAATTGTCAAAACCAGCTTTTGCACCAGTATCTGGTGGACTCTGATCTGACCTCTCCCCAAGAATTGGGAAAGAAGGCAGACAAATGGGTCAGAACCAGAGTAAAAACTAGAAATCAGGGTGGTGACCAGAAGAAAGATTCTACTAAGTCCCAAGAGAAAGGTGGGGATAAATCTAAGGATAAGTCCCCTACAGGGCCCCAAATTTCCTCTTCTGGGGGTGGGTCCCAAACTCCTTCCTCTCCTGAAAAGAAACCATATTGCCATGTCTGTAAAAAGCCTGGGCACTGGAAAACTGATCCCAGTTGCCCCAGGATTGGCAATAAAGAAAATGTTCCTCCCACAACTACTACCACCCCTCCTGGTACTACCAGTAGTAATCCTCCAGTTGGGAGTAGTGCACCCAAAAAGTTGGGTGCTTTTGCAAGAGGAACAGAGGTGAGCCCTAGTTTAGACAGGGACCCCTCAACAGACTCCTCTGACTCTGATGGTGGTATAGGATTTGCCACCTTTACCATGGGTCCCACAGCGTTGGGCAGGTACAGATTGGAGCCAATAATTAATAGTCAGAAAGCTGTGGCATTTAGGGACACAGGGGCTAGTGTCACCATGGTGGCAGGGAAACTAGTCCCCCCTCACCAGTTTTTACCTGAGTTTAAATACCAGGTGACCAACATTGATGGTGTCAGAACAGATCACCCCATGGCCATAGTCAATCTCAGCTGGGAGGGGGTCACAGGCCCAAAGAGAGTGGCAGTGTCCCCCACCTTACCTGTAGATTGCCTGATGGGCAATGATTTGGAAATTTCAGCCTGGGCTGAAGTTGAACACCAAACCCATCTTAGGATGTTGGGCGTCCCTGTAAAGGTTAGTGGGGCTGTGATGGCCACAGCCCCAGCCCAAGAACTTGGAGAGATGGAGCCTGAAAGAATAGCCCACTCTCCCCCAAAAGAGAGCACAAGGGTTGAAGAAAAGTCTTCTTCCCCCCAGACAGTAGGTAAGGGTCAGCCTCCTCAGGGAACTGACCCTACCCCTAGTGAAGGAACTGCCACAGAGGTAGTCAGGCCTGGCCTGGCCACACCCCTGATGGCAGAGGACCCTTCCAAGGTGGTACCCCGTCTGGAGCAGGTAACCTGCCCCTCTCTACCCTGCCTCAGTCAGCCCAGGGCTGCAGAGGTCAGGGAGGTCAGTGGACCCCCAGGGCCCCCTGTCCAGAGGAAGCCCCCATCAGCAGATTAGGGGCACCCAGTCTAGTAGCCCTAGCCAGGTGAAAATTCCTCTACACACTGAGGGATCCCCCATACCTTTATGTAGGGACCTCCCCCAGAAGGACTCTGGTAGGCAAGGGCAAACCTGGGACCAGAAGGTTCCAAACCTGCCATGTCCCTCCAGTAGTCCATCCAAAGGGACCCAACCCCCAGCTGTAGGCAGCCAAAGGTTGACCCTTAGAGCAAAGTGCAACTCAGTCATGGAAAGACAGGCATACATGGTGACCAGTGATCTAAGGAAGCTGAGGCCAACATTCCTAGGGCCTCACTTCCCTACTCAGACACCTCACCAGCCTTGTACTTTACCTAAGCACACCACAGGTAGTGATTCCCCATGGTGGAGACCCTCTCATACCCTTAGGGTGAGGGATTGCTTAGTGGACCATAAGACAGGGGGCAACCATGCTAGTGCAGGTGCTTCCTTATATGACCACTTAGTCAATGAAGGTTCAACTGGCCAAGGTTAGCCTTATCTCCTTTCGTTTGGGGGGGTTATGTAGGAAGGTGGAATCTGACTATATGGTTGCCCCCACTTTTTAATGGTGTTTTGCTGGTTTATGACTTAGTTGGACTGGGATCCTGCTATTCAGGGCCCCAGTCTATCTGCTTTCTCTGTAAAAGGTTTCCATGTGCCTTAGGCACATCTCTGATTGGAATCTGGTGTGCCCTTATAAGTCCCTAGTATATGGTATACTATGTACCAAGGGCATAGGTACCTCAGAGGCCTACCAGGGGCTGCAGCATGTATTATGCCACCCCTGGAAGGCCATCCAAACTGACACCACTGGTCTGCTACTGCAGCCTGGGTAAGGTGGTGCATGCACCCCTTACTGTGATATAGGTTACCTATATCACTAAATACATACACACATATAAACCTATAAGTCACTCCTAAGGCAGGCCTTATCAATCCTAAAGGCAGAGTGCATGGTTCCTATGTGAGAGGGTGCCCCTGCATGAGCAGGGCCCCTCTGCAGCGTTCGGAGACCATCTCTGATGCTGTTTGTAGTGCAGCCTGACCATATACTCTTAAGCGCATTATAACCTCGCGGTAAAATGCTAACTTTGGAATGGCTGCACCTAAACATGTCGTGTTTGGTGTCAAACATCTTGGAATACTACCCCCCCACCAATTCTGGCGGCGGGGGTAGCATTCCACCCTTCTAGAGGGAAAGACATGTTAACTCTGACTAGCCCTGTAACTTCTTTCCAAAGCCCTGGCATCACAAAATGGATGCTGCTGCCACAGACACGAGTCTGGCCTCCTGCTGCTGGACGAAACTCCGGCAGGGGAGGCCTGGACAATAGGTTTCCTGTCCCAGGGAGGTGTGACCACCTCCCCAGACAGGATAATGTGTATTGGGGCTGGGCGGGAGCACCATCTGTGTGCTTTGAAGTCCTGCACTGGGGGCACATTTGGTGTCCCTGTGCATACCCCAGTTCAAACCGGATCAGGGGCTTCCAGCCCCTGCTTTGGCGCAAACTGGACAAAGGGAAAGGGGTGTAGCCACCCTCTGCCCTGACCCACCCATAGGTGGGGCCACAGAGTAGTCCAACCCCTATCCTTAGTATAAGTATAGGAACCCAGTCCTTAGGACTTTAGATTATCCCTGGACGAAACTCTGAAACTGAATCCTGGGCCTTCGACGCTCTACTCACGATTAGAGGACAGAAGAATCTCCCTTGGGGTCAAGGAGTGACTCCCCTGCTTGGCAGGCACCAAAGAAGCATCTGTCCGGTTCGCATTTCTGAAGCTCCCGCCGGACGCCGAAGTCATCGCATCACCAGAGGTGGATTCTCAGACTTCCCCGAGGCTTCCCTGAGTTCCCAGCAAAGCTGAGGCCCGTGGCTATCGTGGGTGACTTGAGACCGTGACCCCTGGACACCGAGCACATTTGCAAGTGCATCCTCTTCTGGGTCTCCCAAGAAGTCGTGCTTCGGGCTCCGAGTAGCCCTAGCCTCCAGCACCACCTGCATCGAAGATCACTGGCCCCCACTCCACGAGTGTCCTGTAAGCCAGATCCACATGCGGCGTCACGAGGCTCCTTCGAGGTCGCTAGCCCATTGGCAAGTAGCCCTTAACGAAGGCCAATCTTTTTCTTACTTGGCATCCTGGTTGCTCCAGGCCTGTCCTCACTTACCCTTGCTGGGTGAGTTCCCCAGACCTTGCTGGTCTGCACCATCGACGATCTTCCTCTGCATTGAGACTTGCCGTTGCCAAGGCTTGTTGGGTCCAATCTGGTCGCCGACACCTCAGCACTCGACAGACATTGTGTCCCAGCCTGAATCCTGCTCCTGGTTGCCGACAACGCCTCCTGGACCTCGTGGCTGAAGAGTCAAGACGACCGTCAACACACCTGAAGCACTCGACATCGGTGGGCATCTGTCCATCGCCTTCCTGGTCACTGGCTAGTGACCCAGACTCTGTCCCCTCTGCTTTCAGGTTCTTCAGAACTCCGATCCACTCTTGGATCCACCTGGACACTTTTCACTTGGTCGCCAGCAGCACTTTGCAGCAGATCGCCATTCAAATCGACGACGAAACCCGACCCCGAAAGGCACCTATGCACCCGGCTTCCCTGGGTGAGGTAACACGAGTACTCCGGTGCTCCCGTGGGTAGAGACTCTTCAAAATCCTAGATCTCAAAGGGTTTGGTCCAAGTCCTCTAAGTATCCCTTTTCTCTAATTTCCCGATCACGACTTTCTCCATAGAAGTCAACGGCGTATCGCGGTTGTATATTTACACTGCACGCGTCTCCCGTGGGTCCCCTGTGTCACTACCTTGGGTGGTTCCTTGTGGTCCAAGCACTTCTAGAGGCTCTAGGCCTAGTGTCTAGTTCAGTCGTGGTTCTTATACCACTTTATTGGTATCTGGTTTGGTACGCCCCTAGGGCCCAAACGTGTATTTGTGCTATTACTGTGTTTAAATAACTTCTAACTTATGTATTTCGAACTCTAGCCTCATAAAGAGACTAGAGGGGTGTGTTTAGCAATAAATACATATATTTTGAATATATACCTGGTGTGGTGCTCTTTCATTTGATCACTCAAGAGATTATAGACTGGTAAAACAAGCTGCTTTACATTCCTTCAAGACTTAGCCTGAAGGCTGCTCTCCATAGCTACCACTAGGATAGCTTTCAATAAGGTTGTCTTTAACCTATCTCCAATAAGGGGTTGTTTGGACTGGTGCAAGGTGCCCACTATAATTAGTGGACCGCATATACCAGGCCAACTTCTCACAGGACCTCATCGGCATCTCCCGGATAGGAGACCTCTGGGTGAAAGGCGAGATGATTGAGTTTGATACACTGCAACAACAATACGAACTAACT
Source organism: Calotriton arnoldi (assembly GCA_963921515.1). Lineage (NCBI taxonomy): Eukaryota > Metazoa > Chordata > Amphibia > Caudata > Salamandridae > Calotriton > Calotriton arnoldi. Next base: position 98,940 of record CAWUFW010021247.1, read on the forward strand.
GGCTCAGAGTTTTTTCGTTATCTACAGGTCCGCCATGCACTCGTAACAACCCTGCACTGCAGAAGGGCTCCTCCCCTCCTGAGTCTTCACCGTTAGAAGACAGGTTACTCGATGGGTACCTCCCACAGAAAGCAATCTTGTTAACTTACAAAAAATTGATCAATAACACCCCGGACCCCCTTGAACGATTACATGAGTGTTGGGAAAGAGACGGCCTCGAGCTTGACGACGAGGAGTGGCGAGAGGCGGTGGCCTCTCCTCGGGAAGTGGCGATTTCCGCTCGGCTACGACTGGTTCAACTTAAAATATTACATAGAACATACGTCACTGGGCCCCAACTGGTTCATATGGGGAGGGGGGAGAATGTAGGAGGCACTGTGGTCAAGTGGGCACTTTCCTACACATAATTTGGGAGTGTGAACATATCCAAGTGTACTGGCGGGGGATACATGAGGTCTTGCGGGAAGTACTGCACAAAGACATGCGCCCGGAGGTCAAAAGGTGTCTTCTTAATGTTTGGGAGCCTACCGATTTGAATGGTATGGAAAGGCTCTGCGCTACTCTGTGCTCAATGGTAGCAAAACGTGACATAGCGCAAATGTGGGGGGAGGGAACCTCACCGACTCTGGACACCTGGAAAAAGAACTTAGATTGGTGCATGTTCAGAGAGAAAACGGTCTACGCAGCACGGGGATGTCCTAAGAAGTGGTCCTCTGTATGGTGTAAGTGGAATGCCTACCGGGGAGATATATGTGCTGCCCCAATTGTCCCCTCGGAGGATGAACCTCTGTCTCCTTGAAGCCCATTCCTGTGTTCGCTGTTTGTCCCAGTTATCTAGGACGTCAAAATGTACTCGCCATTTGAATCAATACCTCGTAAGTGTAATTTGCTTTGCCGAATTGTCTATGTTTATGTTGAATAAAATGATATCTAAAAAAAAAGAATCAAAGAGAAATATACTTCCTTCATCAAAAGTGCATGTTTAAAGAGACCGAGGGGCTGACTGCTGAATAAGTCGCATCGCCACAGAACGCCCTTAACACCGTTTCAAATAAACAAGCTAATTGTATGAGCGATAGGGTTGGTTGTAAAAGGCCATATGTAAAAGGTCATATGTCAACATCGTGAAGGGCAAGACTGAAGGGGAAGTGCACCATCTGGCAGCTCGTTTATATAAATCAGTAGTGGGTGTTTATTTTACCTAGTCATAAAAATATAATTAAATATAGCGTCGATGGTGGTTAACGTCTTATGTATCTCTTTCCGCTTAGCTCCAGAAGTAACCGCCTGTGTCCCGGTGCACAGTGGTCTGGCTTGAACCCTGAAGCTGACCTTTCTCTCTTTATTCTTTTAAACCATTAATCATACGTGATCAACGCCAATGGGGCAGAGCATCTTGTAATGGCCGCCATCTTGACGAGCCCACCAGAGCTTAGTAAGGCACGTAGTATTTCATGCTGGCACAGCTCAGGCATGTCCTAATTAACTACTCCCATACAAAACAAGCCTCGTCAAATAATTCATTTTAATGGAAAGAAACAAAACAACATACCCATACAAAACAAGTATAGTCTAATAATTCATTTTAATGGAAAGAAATGAAAAAACTTGCTCATACAAAACAAGTCTCATCTAAGAATTCATTTTAATGGAAAGAAACGAAACAACATACCTCAACAGTACTCGATGCAACATAAACAACAGTGCCGTGAAGAGGAAATGCACATCAAGGAACACTAACGCTGATAGGTTTTGACAATGTCATGCGACAGGAGGACGCCCAATGGGAGAGCCAGTAGGAGGGAGGAGTAGCCATCACACACTGTACAGTGTGATGGCCAACCAAAATGATCTCTTAGTGAAATCGACTGCGAGGGAGCTAAGCACACAAAGGAATGACATTTACACAAATGTGTAGGAAGGTGGAATCTGACTATATGGTTGCCCCCACTTTTTTTTATGGTGTTTTGCTGGTTTATGACTTAGTTGGACTGGGATCCTGCTATTCAGGGCCCCAGTCTATCTGCTTCTCTGTAAAAAGGTTTCCATGTGCCTTAGGCACATCTCTGATTGGAATCTGGAGTGCCCTTATAAGTCCCTAGTATATGGTATACTATGTACCAAGGGCATAGGTACCTCAGAGGCCTGCCAGGGGCTGCAGCATGTATTATGCCACCCCTGGAAGGCCATCCAAACTGACACCACAGGTCTGCTACTGCAGCCTGGGTAAGGTGGTGCATGCACTCCTTACTGTGATATAGGTTACCTATATCACTAAATACATACACACATATAAACCTATAAGTCACTCCTAAGGCAGGCCTTATCAATCCTAAAGGCAGAGTGCATGGTTCCTATGTGAGAGGGTGCCCCTGCATGAGCAGGGCCCCTCTGCAGCGTTCGGAGACCATCTCTGATGCTGTTTGTAGTGCAGCCTGACCATATACTCTTAAGCGCATTATATCCTCGCTGTAAAATGCTAACTTTGGAATGGCTGCACCTAAACATGTCGTGTTTGGTGTCAAACATCTTGGAATACTACCCCCCCACCAATCCTGGTGGCGGGGGTAGCATTCCACCCTTCTAGAGGGAAAGACATGTTAACTCTGGCTTACCCGGTAACTTCTTTCTGAAGCCCTGGCATCACAAAATGGATGCTGCTGCCACAGACACAAGTCTGGCCTCCTGCTGCTGGACGAAACTCCGGCAGGGGAGGCCTGGACAATAGGTTTCCTGTTGCAGGGAGGTGTGACCACCTCCCCAGACAGGATAATGTGTATTGGGGCTGGGTGGGTGCACTCTTAAAGTGCTTTGAAGTCCTGCACTGGGGGAGCAAAAGGCTCCTCTGTGCATATGCCAGTTCAAACCAGCTCAGGGGCTACCTGCCCCTGCTCTGGCGTGAAACTGGACAAAGGGAAGTGGGTGTAGCCACCCCTCCCTTGACCCTCCCATAGGTGGGGTCATAGAGTTAGTCCCTCCCTGTTTTACTGGTTAAAATGGGGAACCCTTGCCACAGCAAGATTAGATTATACCTGGACGAAACTCTGAAACAGAATCCTGGACCTTCGACGCTCTACTCACGATTAGAGGACTGAAGAATCTCCCTTGGGGTCAAGGAGTGACTCCCTGCTTGGCAGGCACCAAAGAAGCATCTGTCCGGTTCGCATCACTGAAGCTCCCGTCGGACGCCGAAGTCATCGCATCACCAGAGGTGGATTCTCAGACTTCCCGAGGCTACCCTGAGTCCCCAGCAAAGCTGAGGCCCGTGGCTATCGTGGGTGACTTGAGACCGTGACCCCTGGACACCGAGCACATTTGCAAGTGCACCATCTTCTGGGTCTCCCAAGAAGTCGTGCTTTGGGCTCCGAGTAGCCCTAGCCTCCAGCACCACCTGCACCGAAGATCACTGGCCCCCACTCCACGAGTGTCCTGTAAGCCAGCTCCACGTGCGGCGTCACGAGGCTCCTTTGCGGTCGCTAGCCCATTGGCTAGTAGCCCTTAACGAAGGCCAATCTTTTCTTTACTTGGCAGTCTGGTTGCTCCAGGCCTGCCCTCACTTACCCTCGCTGGGTGAGTTCCCCAGACCTTGCTGGTCTGCATCATCGACGATCTACATCTTACTCGAGACTTGCCGTTGCCAAGGCTTGTTGGGTCCAATCTGGTCGCCGACACCTCTGCACTCGACAGACATCGAGCAACAGCCCGAATCCTGCTCCTGGTCACCGACAACGCCTCCCGGACCTCGTGGCTGGAGAGTCAAGACGACCGTCATCGAACCTGAAGCACTCGACATCGGTGGGCATCTGTCCATCGCCTCCCTGGTCACTGGCTAGTGACCCAGACTCTGTCCCCTCTGCTTTCAGGTTCTTCAGAACTCCGATCCACTCTTGGATCCACCCGGACACTTTTCTCCTGGTCGCCAGCAGCACTTTGCAGCAGATCGCCATAAGAACCGACGACGAAACCCGACCCCGAAAGGCACCTATGCACCCGGCTTCCCTGGGTGAGGTAACACGAGTACTCCGGTGCTCCCGTGGGTAGAGACTCTTCAAAGTCCTAGATCTCAAAGGGTTTTGTCCTAGTCCTCTTTTAAGTGTCCCTTTCCTCTATTTTCCCGATCCCGACTTTCTCCATAGAAGTTAACGGCGTATCGCGGTTGTGTATTTACACTGCACGCGTCTCCCGTGGGTCCCCTGTGTCACTACCTTGGGTGGTTCCTTGTGGTCCAAGCACTTCTAGAGGCTCTAGGCCTAGTGTCTAGTTCAGTCGTGGTTCGCATACCACTTTATTGGTATATGGTTTGGTACGCCCCTAGGGCCCAAACGTGTATTTGTGCTATTACTGTGATTTAAGATCTTATAACCTATGTACTTGAACTCTAGCCTCATAAAGAGACTAGAGGGGTGTGTTTAGTAATAAATACATATATTTTGAATATATACCTGGTGTGGTGCTCTTTCATTTGGTCACTCAAGAGATTATAGACTGGTAAAACAAGCTGCTTTACATTCCTTCAAGACTTAGCCTGAAGGCTGCTCTCCATAGCTACCACTAGGATAGCTTTCAATAAGGTTGTCTTTAACCTATCTACCATAAGAGTCGATTTGGACTGGTGCAAGGTGCCCACTAGAATTAGTGGACAGCATATGCCATGCCAACTTCTCACATTGGTGTGCAGCGTGTGGGATTCCAGCTTGCTATTGTTTTACCAGATAATCTCAATTGAATTGATCAACTGAAAACCACTAAAGGTACCTAAGGTACATATAATTTAAGCTTAGAATAACAGTAAGTTCTACTGAACTCAGAGTTGTGTGTTAAGGGATAGCACAACCCTTTCTACAACTCAAGAGAGTTTAGTAGGCCACACTAGAGTAGGTAGTGCATACACCACACCACACTAGTAATGTCTTTAAAGGGAGGATCCAAAGAATCCTTGCAGGAAGCCAGTGAGCTTCCACCCTCCAAGTATGATACACTCCCATTCTTGGAATTGAGAGCTTTATGCAACTTGAGAAAATTAAGGACAGGCCAAAGCCCCACCACCCAACACCTCAAGGAGTTGTTGGTGGCTTATGACCTTAGTAAGCCTGTAGGGACTGAAGGGGTAGGAGCTGAGGGTGGGGCAGAAGAAGAGGAGGAGGCCAGGGGTACCAATACCCCCAGCCCCCCCTCTGAAACTGGCCAGGAGGGTGACAATGACCCTGACCTGGAAAACCCAATCCCTCCTGTGGATGATGATGAGGATGATCAAAATGATGCCCTCTTTGTCCCCCCAGGAAGGATTAAGAGTGTGCCCAGAAGGTCTAGGTCTCCTTCTCAGGAGTCTAACCACTCTGGCACCTCTATAGGGAGCTCTGTCTCATCTCATAGGAGAGAATCCTCTCATGAGAGAAGAAAGAGGCTAGTCCAGTATGAGGAAACTCAGCTGGAACTCAGAAAAAAGCAATTAGCTTTAGATAGAGAATCCCTAGATCTCCTCAGGGAGAGAAGAAAGTTGGGACTAGAGTCCCATGGTGGCAGCAATATCCCTAGAGATAGGGAAAGGTCTTATGACCATAGAAACCTAAACAAGATTGTCCCTCCCTACCAGAGTGGGGATGACATCCACAAATGGATAACTGCACTGGAGAGGGCCTGTAAAGTTCAGAAGGTCCCCCAGAGGCAGTGGGCAGCAATCTTGTGGCTCTCCTTTGCAGACAAAGGTAGAGACAAGCTCCTCACTGTAAGAGAAGAGGATGCTGACAATTACACAGTCTTGAAGAGTGCTCTGATAGATGGGTTTGGCCTAACCACTGAACATTATAGGTTGAAGTTCAGAGACACCCAAAAGCTCAGACTCAAGACTGGGTTGATTTTGTAGATTGTGCTACAAAGGCTCTGGAAGGTTGGATACATGGCAACAAAGTGCATGACTTTTTAGGATTGTACAATTTGATTATGAGGGAGCAGATCCTTAATAATTGTCAAAACCAGCTTTTGCACCAGTATCTGGTGGACTCTGATCTGACCTCTCCCCAAGAATTGGGAAAGAAGGCAGACAAATGGGTCAGAACCAGAGTAAAAACTAGAAATCAGGGTGGTGACCAGAAGAAAGATTCTACTAAGTCCCAAGAGAAAGGTGGGGATAAATCTAAGGATAAGTCCCCTACAGGGCCCCAAAATTCCTCTTCTGGGGGTGGGTCCCAAACTCCTTCCTCTCCTGAAAAGAAACCATATTGCCATGTCTGTAAAAAGCCTGGGCACTGGAAAACTGATCCCAGTTGCCCCAGGATTGGCAATAAAGAAAATGTTCCTCCCACAACTACTACCACCCCTCCTGGTACTACCAGTAGTAATCCTCCAGTTGGGAGTAGTGCACCCAAAAAGTTAGGTGCTTTTGCAAGAGGAACAGAGGTGGGCCCTAGTTTAGACAGGGACCCCTCAACAGACTCCTCTGACTCTGATGGTGGTATAGGATTTGCCACCTTTACCATGGGTCCCATAGCATTGGGCAGGTACTGACTGGAGCCAATGATTAATGGCCAGAAAGCTGTGGCATTTAGGGACACAGGGGCTAGTGTCACCATGGTGGCAGGGAAACTAGTCCCCCCTCACCAGCTTTTACCTGAGTTTAAATACCAGGTGACCAACATTGATGGTGTCAGAACAGATCACCCCATGGCCATAGTCAATCTCAGCTGGGAGGGGGTCACAGGCCCAAAAAGAGTGGCAGTGTCCCCAACCCTACCTGTAGATTGCCTGATGGGCAATGATTTGGAAATTTCAGCCTGGGCTGAAGTTGAACACCAAACCCATCTTAGGATGTTGGGCGTCCCTGCAAAGGTTAGTGGGGCTGTGATGGCCACAGCCCCAGCCCAAGAATTTGGAGAGATGGAGCCTGAAAGAATGGCCCACTCTCCCCAAAAGAGAGCACAAGGGTTGAAGACAAGTCTTCTTCCCCCAGACAGTAGGTAAGGGTCAGCCTCCTCAGGGAACTGACCCTACCCCTAGTGAAGGAACTGCCACAGAGGTAGTCAGGCCTGGCCTGGCCACACCCCTGATGGCAGAGGACCCTTCCAAGGTGGTACCCAGTCTGGAGCAGGTAACCTGCCCCTCTCTACCCTGCCTCAGTCAGCCCAGGGCTGCAGAGGTCAGGGAGGTCAGTGGACCCCCCGGGCCCCCTGTCCAGAGGAAGCCCCCATCAGCAGATTAGGGGCACCCAGTCTAGTAGCCCTAGCCAGGTGAAAATTCCTCTACACACTGAGGGATCCCCCATACCTTTATGTAGGGACCTCCCCAGAAGGACTCTGGTAGGCAAGGGCAAACCTGGGACCAGAAGGTTCCAAACCTGCCATGTCCCTCCAGTGTTCCATCCAAAGGGACCCAACCCCCAGCTGTAGGCAGCCAAAGGTTGACCCTTAGAGCAAAGTGCAACTCAGTCATGGAAAGACAGGCATACATGGTGACCAGTGATCTGAGGAAGCTGAGGCCAACATTCCTAGGACCTCACTTCCCTACTCAGACACCTCACCAGCCTTGTACTTTACCTAAGCACACCAGAGGTAGTGATTCCCCATGGTGGAGACCCTCTCATACCCTTAGGGTGAGGGATTGCTTAGTGGACCATAACATAGGGGGCAACCATGCTAGTGCAGGTGCTTCCTTATATGGCCACTTAGTCAATATAGGCTCAACTGGCCAAGGTTAGCCTTATCTCCTTTCGTTTGGGGGGGTTATGTAGGAAGGTGGAATCTGACTATATGGTTGCCCCCACTTTTTTTTATGGTGTTTTGCTGGTTTATGACTTAGTTGGACTGGGATCCTGCTATTCAGGGCCCCAGTCTATCTGCTTCTCTGTAAAAAGGTTTCCATGTGCCTTAGGCACTTCTCTGATTGGAATCTGGAGTGCCCTTATAAGTCCCTAGTATATGGTATACTATGTACCAAGGGCATAGGTACCTCAGAGGCCTGCCAGGGGCTGCAGCATGTATTATGCCACCCCTGGAAGGCCATCCAAACTGACACCACAGGTCTGCTACTGCAGCCTGGGTAAGGTGGTGCATGCACCCCTTACTGTGATATAGGTTACCTATATCACTAAATACATACACACATATAAACCTATAAGTCACTCCTAAGGCAGGCCTTATCAATCCTAAAGGCAGAGTGCATGGTTCCTATGTGAGAGGGTGCCCCTGCATGAGCAGGGCCCCTCTGCAGCGTTCGGAGACCATCTCTGATGCTGTTTGTAGTGCAGCCTGACCATATACTCTTAAGCGCATTATATCCTCGCGGTAAAATGCTAACTTTGGAATGGCTGCACCTAAACATGTCGTGTTTGGTGTCAAACATCTTGGAATACTACCCCCCGCCAATCCTGGCGGCGGGGGTAGCATTCCACCCTTCTAGAGGGAAAGACATGTTAACTCTGGCTTACCCGGTAACTTCTTTCTGAAGCCCTGGCATCACAAAATGGATGCTGCTGCCACAGACACAAGTCTGGACTCCTGCTGCTGGACGAAACTCCGGCAGGGGAGGCCTGGACAATAGGTTTCCTGTTGCAGGGAGGTGTGACCACCTCCCCAGACAGGATAATGTGTATTGGGGCTGGGTGGGTGCACTCTTAAAGTGCTTTGAAGTCCTGCACTGGGGGAGCAAAAGGCTCCTCTGTGCATATGCCAGTTCAAACCAGCTCAGGGGCTACCTGCCCCTGCTCTGGCGCGAAACTGGACAAAGGGAAGTGGGTGTAGCCACCCCTCCCTTGACCCTCCCATAGGTGGGGTCATAGAGTTAGTCCCTCCCTGTTTTACTGGTTAAAATGGGGAACCCTTGCCACAGCAAGATTAGATTATACCTGGACAAAACTCTGAAACAGAATCCTGGACCTTCGACGCTCTACTCACGATTAGAGGACTGAAGAATCTCCCTTGGGGTCAAGGAGTGACTCCCCTGCTTGGCAGGCACCAAAGAAGCATCTGTCCGGTTCGCATCACTGAAGCTCCCGTCGGACGCCGAAGTCATCGCATCACCAGAGGTGGATTCTCAGACTTCCCCGAGGCTACCCTGAGTCCCCAGCAAAGCTGAGGCCCGTGGCTATCGTGGGTGACTTGAGACCGTGACCCTTGGACACCAAGCACATTTGCAAGTGCACCATCTTCTGGGTCTCCCAAGAAGTCGTGCTTTGGGCTCCGAGTAGCCCTAGCCTCCTTCACCACCTGCACCGAAGATCACTGGCCCCCACCCCACGAGTGTCCTGTAAGCCAGCTCCACGTGCGGCGTCATGAGGCTCCTTCACGGTCGCTAGCCCGTTGGCTAGTAGCCCTTAACGAAGGCCAATCTTTTCTTTACTTGGCAGTCTGGTTGCTTCAGGCCTGCCCTCACTTACCCTTGCTGGGTGAGTTCCCCAGACCTTGCTGGTCTGCATCATCGACGATCTACATCTTACTCGAGACTTGCCGTTGCCAAGGCTTGTTTGGTCCAATCTGGTCGCCGACACCTCTGCACTCGACAGACATCGAGCAACAGCCCGAATCCTGCTCCTGGTTGCCGACAACGCCTCCCGGACCTCGTGGCTGAAGAGTCAAGACGACTGTCATCGAACCTGAAGCACTCGACATCGGTGGGCATCTGTCCATCGCCTCCCTGGTCACTGGCTAGTGACCCAGACTCTGTCCCCTCTGCTTTCAGGTTCTTCAGAACTCCGATCAACTCTTGGATCCACCCGGACACTTTTCTCCTGGTCGCCAGCAGCACTTTGCAGCAGATCGCCATAAGAACCGACGACGAAACCCGACCCCGAAAGGCACCTATGCACCCGGCTTCCCTGGGTGAGGTAACACGAGTACTCCGGTGCTCCCGTGGGTAGAGACTCTTCAAAGTCCTAGATCTCAAAGGGTTTTGTCCTAGTCCTCTTTTAAGTGTCCCTTTCCTCTATTTTCCCGATCCCGACTTTCTCCATAGAAGTTAACGGCGTATCGCGGTTGTGTATTTACACTGCACGCTGTCTCCCGTGGGTCCCCTGTGTCACTACCTTGGGTGGTTCCTTGTGGTCCAAGCACTTCTAGAGGCTCTAGGCCTAGTGTCTAGTTCAGTCGTGGTTCGCATACCACTTTATTGGTATATGGTTTGGTACGCCCCTAGGGCCCAAACGTGTATTTGTGCTATTACTGTGATTTAAGATCTTATAACCTATGTACTTCGAACTCTAGCCTCATAAAGAGACTAGAGGGGTGTGTTTAGTAATAAATACATATATTTTGAATATATACCTGGTGTGGTGCTCTTTCATTTGGTCACTCAAGAGATTATAGACTGGTAAAACAAGCTGCTTTACATTCCTTCAAGACTTAGCCTGAAGGCTGCTCTCCATAGCTACCACTAGGATAGCTTTCAATAAGGTTGTCTTTAACCTATCTACCATAAGAGTCGATTTGGACTGGTGCAAGGTGCCCACTAGAATTAGTGGACAGCATATGCCAGGCCAACTTCTCACAAAATGCACCAATAACAAGATAGCATTTCTGAATGCCACAGATACAACCAATGGCAATTGGTGGGTGTTCCAAAGCCCACAGAAGAGATAGAACAGGTCGAGGCTCGACCTAAAAATGCCAAAATAATGAAGTGATACTGTTACAAAATGTGCAGCATTATGCTGCATAATCTGCCTCTTCTTGCTGCAATATTTACTCAACCCTACCACATAATTTGGCCCTCTCTAGCCACATAATTCCAGTGGTCCTGCTTGTAACATGTCACTAGTGATTGATGTTTCAATTTCAATTATTTTCTCTTCAAAAAAGGTTGAGAAAGCTTCACATTTTTCCTTTGAGTTGTTGCTGATCCTAGTTGCATTGTTTGTCCCTGTTTGTTGTTTGGCAATTACCTGGTCGGTTTCTTGTGTTATCAAGTTGTGATGTAAAGTACGATGCTTTTGCATTCCAAATTTGTTTTTTGTAGTTGTTTTGTCATTCCCGCAGTTTTGATTTTTTGCCCTTTTCTCTCTCTCTGTGCTCTTAAGTGGAATAGGATTAAGTGATGATCAGACCAGTCGTTAACTGTGATGGAGTCAATCGTCAGCACTCGTTCCCCAGATATGATTAGATCTAGTGCTGCTCATTGATATGTGTCCAGCTTGTTCAGAATTGTGTCAGGTTTTGATCTATGAGGAAGTGTTTTAGAGTAGAAACTGGTATGTCATCCTCTTTGTTAAAGTGTAGCTTGACATCTCTGAGAAAGGCAGTGTTGGGGTGTAGTATGGAGTGTACTGTGATTGTTTCCATTATTTGTTCAATGAACAGCTGGTTGTCTCTCACAGGATGGTAATTTGAGTGTAGTGTAGCTAGTGATCTGGCAGCTGTGAAGATTTCTACTCCCATGTATTCACAAGATGTGAAACTGTCCAGTGGGAAGGTAATGACATGTAGGAAATGTTTGTGAATGACTGCCATACTTCTGCCCTGTTGGCTGTGTAAGGTCTAGATGTAAGATGGTGTGGTTTGGTGGTACTAGGATGTCTAGCAGGGTGTGGATGATTGATTTAGCCAGGATTCAGTCAGGAATAGAACATTCAATTGATAATGGTGCATAGTTTTGGCAATGTCTGCAGTATGTTTGAGTGCTGATCTGCAGTTGAGCAATATGTGCTTCGGGTCGGCCTTGTAGGGCACGTGGGTTTAAGAGTGGGGGTAAGCTGGATCAAAATTACATTCTCATGGTTTGCACTTTGCATTTTGCCTTGTGGCCTGCACCTTTTAGTGATGTCAACGGTCAGTATGTTGTATGTCTACTATGAGACAGGCTGCAAGGATTCCTCAAAGGATTGAAGCAGGGCTTCGATGTTCGTCATGGATAGTTGACTATGTGCTCTCTTGGGATGATGGAACTCATTTGGTGCAGGTGGCCATGGGTACATAGAGGAGCTTGAGTTTGTGTGGGAGAGACTGTTGTTCGTTGATGGTAACACGTGCATAAGACTTAATTTCCTGAAAGGCTAGTAAGATCTCCATTAGGTTTGTATTGGTGGTTTTTAGGGGAAACAACCTTTACATCACGGTCATTAGACCGCGATGCCTTTACAACGCGGTTGTTACAACGACCGCGTTGTTACAACGCGATGCCATTACTATACAAGTTATTACATCGACTTGCAGTAGATGGCGCTCTAACATAAGGAATAGTATAATTTACTATTCCAACACCTTCCCTACTGTTGCGTAGGCTGGAGTTGGAATAGTAAATTATACATTCCTAATGTTACGGCACCATCTACTGCAAGTCGATCTAATGACTTGCGTAGTAATGGCATCGCGTTGTAACGTGCTATATTCGGTTTTTAGCTCCTCACTAATTTTTTCAATTTTATGTTCTAGCTTGTTGAAATGGGTGGGCCAGTATGGATTCAGATCATGTCTGCACGTAGGGACATTCCTTTGAGATTCCCAAACGTTGTTTTCTCTGTCGTTGTTTCAGATGGATAGATCTGTGTGTAAGATTGCTGAACGTACTGTAGTCTAAGTTCGGTGTTTGATGTGTTGAAGGTGTCATTACATGTCCATCTGGACTTGTCCACTGTAGGGGATATTTCCTGCGGGTTCACCAGTAACTTTTTGTCTCTGTTGTTCTAGCTGTTAAACTGATCTGAGTGGCTGACCAATGGAATTACTGTAGTCTGTGTTGGGCATTCTTTGTGGTGCCAGTGTCAATTCTAGGTGTGAATCTGTGATTGTCTTTGTCCTGGAGGGGTGTTGCTTTGGGCTTTGTTCCATTGTCACATTTAGGTGGACAATTGTATCTGCTGTTGAGATCATGTGAGATTTCTGATCCTCTCCCTTGGGTGGAGTAACAGTGTGGAGAGGTGGCTGGATGGTAATGACTCTCTGGGAACCTGGGACTTGAGGGGGAACAGGACTAGTTGTTGTTGTCATTGTGGTTCTGTTGGATGGGGTAAGGATAGTGTGGTTGGATTGGTCGGTATTAGGTGCCACACCAATGGTCTGGTGTGTTGTGGTTCCAGTGCAGTTGATGGGCAACCGGCAAGTCTTAGGGGGCATACTGGAGTACTGCTGCTCTTGTATGAGCTCTTAATTTGGGGAACCACAGATAAAAGGTTTCCAGATTTGTGTCCACCTCTTGAACCAGTATGTTACCATTCCTGTAGATTGATATTAGTACTTCTGTATTAAAGAAGGGGGAGGGAGAGATAGATAATTTGAGACAGGTGGGTATCTTAGTGGAGTTAAGATCTCCAGGAGTACTTGCACCGACTCTCCCCACCTCGCTGTACAACACATGAAAAGATGAGATCAGATTGTATGGTTCCTTTTTATAAACAGGGATAGGTGTTGGAGATGAGTGCTTCTGGGAGGTCTTTTAGAAGTCTGTGTTTAAATTGTTTTGCTGCATTCTTGGAGAGGTTCAGTGGATCTTTTCATTGAAGGAATTAGGACGGATTTTGAAAGTCATATTTCTGGGGAAGAGTGGTTCTGTCAAGCCATGGTGGTGGCTTGAGATGCATGCCACAGGTGGAGCACAGGCTTAATTGGACTACATTTCTGTTATTTAATGTTTTTACTAACATCACAATGTAAGACTTTTCCTCATTGATACCCTAGTCCAGTCTTCTTCTAGTCTTGCCTAAACAACTGATCAGAGATTAGTGACTGAACCCTTTCTCGATCTGGGTGTGTCTAATTCCATATTACTTCTGGGGTGTTTCATTCCCTCTAGGATGTGTGTGTCATTGTGCTTTGTGTGCAGTATGAGAGAGGGCTTGAGGCCCTAGGTGCTTTGTGGGTTCAAGTTAAGATCTCCCATCCACATTAGCCCTCATTTTGTAACTAGACCAGCGAGGGTTCTAGGGCATTATTTCTGATTAAAAACTTAAATGCTGAACATATTTATCAAAATGTTGATTCATAATGTAATTGCCATGACTAAATTTCCTCTATCTCACTAAGAGGTGGGAACGTCTAACATTGTTTGATGTGTCAATGGTAACATTACTCCTATGATGTACTCCTTAGGTCTGTAGGAGAGTAGCCCTACTTCAGTTTTAGCAGCGAAGACCCCCCCTTTCTGTTTCTAATCTCTAGCCCTGTATTTGGGAGTAGTCCTTCTTCCTTTTCTGTTCTCAAGTGAGGTTGTATCAAGATGCCTGCCGTGTTTCTGAAATGTGAATGGTTGGAACATAGAGAAAAGAAAGTGAAAAGTCCTTCTAAGTTTCAGCACCCTTACTCATGAAGGAAGTCCCAAAGATGGCTGGCCACTACCCAAGGGAGCAACACAGAGGTGTTAAAGGTCGAGACCACTAACCAAAAAGTGTTTCCTGGGCGTGCTGGCTTCTACAACCAAAAAGGTCAGAAATGATGTACAGGCAGACTATCAAATACTATTATTTTTCTTAAGACAGAATGATGTGTGAAACCAGTCAGGTGATTCTGTCTCTCCTACTGTCAGGGTTCACGGTAGGTTTCCTCCTTCCATCTCTACACTGATGACTATCTCTCCCTTACAGACTAAACTGAAGGCAGGTTATCCCCTTAGCTGGAGTGCTAGCTGGCATCGCAGAAATTGTAATATGGCTGCCAAAATTCCAGCACTGCTACAGCATAGTGCTGTTTAGCAGTCTAGTCTTCTTAAATAATGAAGGTCAGGTGAAGTGCGCTTCAACATTCCACAGTGCACTTCACTGAAGAAATTCCTGAGAGAGCACCTGTTCCTGAGGCGTCGCGAAAGTTAGTTAGGGTAGTTGCGTTTAAATATCGGGTTTTAGTTTCGTCGGAATTCTCTTGCACTATGAAATAAGGTCAGTGTATATTTAAAAGAACCAAATGCATTTTTCTGCTTAAGCTGAACGTTCAAATAATAGCACTCTTCAAAGAATTCCCAGTGCTTATATTTAAAAAGACTCTTGTCACGCTTGGTTGAGAAGGTTAAAGACCGTGATGAATTAAAGTAACTTAGTCATTTTCCTTTTTACCGCATTTGTTAAATGCATGTGAAAGAGATTAGTCATCCACTTGTCAGCAAGGTTAAAAGGGTCAACTAACTCTGTAGTTGAAATTCGTTTCTGTTAAAGAAATCTCCAGCTCCTAAATAAATCAAATAAGATGGAAGCACAAGCTTGCACAGACAAATTAAATTAGCACAGTTGCCTACAATTCATTTAATTAACTACTGAAAGGGAGCTCAAGAGAACCCTATCATTTCTGCTATACTAAAAACTTGTGAAGAGCTCTTTTATTAATTCAGAAGAAAAGAAGAATTAAAGCAGCCTAATAAGAATAAAACTGATAAGATAAAGGAGCGTAATACACAGTGAGTACAGTAGATGAAGGGCATAATAAATATAACCAATTCAAAAAGAAAAGAATAAAAAGCAAACATTTACCACAATCTTTCTTGCATCATAGCCACAAGCCAGAATCTGCGGCAGGACGTTCCTGAAATAGAAAAAGAAAATAAACAAGCTAAGTAAAAACTTCTCATCTCAACCAGACAAACAACACGAGAAGTAAGAAGAGTAGCAAGCTTCCCAAGTTTCCCTGGTAAGATAAGTTATCTAATATAAAAAGAGAAGTTGGTCACAAGTAAGTGCTGAGTAAATGCTAAAGTTGAATTGTGTACAGGTCTGCAAGAAGTAAGAAGAAAAGAAGACCTTGCAGAACAGGCAGAGCGCAGGAAGCTGTCTCTTCTCTGTCCCCAACCCCTTTCCCCCTTAGAACTTACCTGCGATGGAATGCTAGAAGGCCTAGCAGGGAAGGTTCTGAGAAGGGCATTGGAACTAACGTCGTTCTGCTCCTGTGCGGTTCAATAGAGGAAAGACATTGGTCCTGACACCTACTTTCTGTTTGAAGATATTCTAATTTGATTTGAGGGTCCTTCTGGATGGAGAGTGGCACTCTCCTTAATTTTTGCTTCACTGTTTCTGAGCTTAATGCAGTGCGCAAAGCCTTCGAGATTGCCTAGACCATTTTTGAGCACCTTGTGAAATGACTCATAAATCTGAAGGCTATGTTCTTATTTCAGGATAACTGACACAGGATTTGGTGCACATGGACTAAGTGTTTTTCAAGAGTCTTTGATCCTTTCATCCAAGGACCATACCTCCCTCTATGCCACATAATTCGTAATAAATGCGGCTCTTTCTTTGAATCCACCACTACTAGGAAAGTACCCTAAAAAGTAAATTCAGTGTCTGTCTAATGTGAGAGCCTTAACATGAGGTTCCAGAAGACTGTTAATTTTGTTTGCCAATGCAACCGTTCCTTAATAATGGTGATGAAGAGAAACCCAGAGTCAGCAAAGATGTACAAGTCTCCACCCAACAATTCTAAGGCACCCATGGGTGGTTTATGAGTACCATCCTCTTCCACACTGTTCACATGTTAAAGTACCAGGGCCATATTCTTGTCATCTAATCTATGATCCACATTGCAATCATTGACACGTGATGGCTGTCCGAAACCATAGCTACTTTTGGTTTCATATTGTGCTGCATTCCTTGTTGATCATTAGGTACTCCTTGTATGATGCAATATGTGTATTGTTGCCATAGCAGTAACACATCTTCTTGGTTTCAGCTCTTTAGGTCCTGCCAGTTTCACATCTCATTATTTTGACATTTACACTACATATTTCATTGTTGCTTTTCCTTTTAATTTTTTTACTCATTAACGTTTTTCACCCATGACATACATTGCTCTATTGCTTTAGCTGGTTCATCACTTATTACCAATTTGTAATAAGCAATGACCCACAACTGGTCTTGAATTCTTTTGCTATTAGTACTTACAATAAACTGGTCCTTTAACATCTCATCAGCAGAGGCACCAAAATTACAAGTATTTGATAGGATCATAAGAGCAGTTAAAAACTCATCAGAGTCTCATTCTCCCTTTGCTTCCTGGTAAAAAAATGGCATTGCTCTAAAAAAAGCTTATTGCAGACTTGAAGTAATTTACTAATCTCAACATCGCCTCCTCATATTCATCATACTACTCCTCTCCTTCAAGAGCATTCACTTTAGCCAATGTTCTGAAAATGTCCTGCCCTTGTGACCCAAGACAGTGAAGCTGAATATGTGAGAAACCCTTCCTTCCATCTTATACAAGGAGTAGGTGGATCCCCTCTACCTTGAAGGAACTTAGGAGGAAAATGGAACCACATGTTTCAATGGAACAATGAATATATATATATGTATATATATATATATTGCTTACTGACGGTTGCCAGTAGGTAGTTATAGTTAGAATGTAGTTTCCATAGGAAAAGCGTATTTTGATTTGCCAATAACTTTGGCGTCGTTTGACGAATCTTCGAGAAATTTTCAAAACTAATGGGGCGCTCCGGTCAGCTCCTGTCTAGAAAGTTTCGGGGTGATTCGTCAAGCGGGGGCTGAGAAAAAAGGGGGGTCCCAAAACGCGTTTTCTCCATGTTAATTTCCATAGGAGCTTTAAACAAAGCTACAGCCCGAACTGCTGAACGGAATTACACCAAATTTGGCAAAAAGGTAGGTCTTGGTCCAGAAAGCGACCTTTTTTTTAAATGGTGTAAATCCGTTCAGTAATTCCTGAGAAATTAAAAAAAGAAAAATATCGATATCTGAGCACCGAGGAGGGTTCGCGAACCCTCCCGAGCACGAGCTGACTTCTGATTGGCTGCCAACACTCCAAACCAGGAAGTGTTGGCAGCCATCTTGTGACTCGGTAACCGAGTCACAAGAAAACAGAAGAAAAAAAGGTGAGAAACAAGAAAAGGGGGCAGGGTAGAAACACCCTGACCCCCTAGGCCTGCTCAGGGGTCCCACAAGGACCCCCAGGGCCAAAAAAAGCATTTTTTTTTTTTTTTAAACGGCCGAATTCGCGCTGGGTGTGTGAATCCGGCCGAAAAAAATAAAACAAAACGAAGCGCGGGCTCTCGCGCTACGTTCCTTAAAGCCCCCGGGTGGGCCAGGTCCCGGGGGCAATGCCAAATTAATTTGTGGGGGGCCGCGGGGGCCCCCGCAGCCCCGGGGACCGCCACCTCCCCGGGGTTTTCTTTAATTATATGCGGGGGCACACAGCCCCTCCGCAGCCCCGGGGGCTGCCACCTCCCCAGGGCTTTGCTTTATAAATGTGTGGGGGGGTCCTGCCCCCACACACTGCCCCGGGAACCACAACCTCCCTGGGGCACTGTTTAATTATATGCGGGTGGGCCTCACAGGCTGCCACCTCCCCGGGGCTTAATTAAAAAAATGAAAGTGTGGGGGGGCTCCTGCCCCCCCACACTGCCCCGGGGACCAACACCTCCCCGGGGCACTGTTTGTTCAAATGCGGGGGTCCGTTACGGACCCCCGGGCCACGGGGACCACCACCTCCCGAGGCTTTGAAAATGATGGGAGAGGGACCGCGCGGCCCCCCTCCTGGAGCCCCTGATGGCCCTGGGAACCGCCACCCCCCAGGGCCAGCTTCTGCAATGTCCCGGGGTGCCTACCCCTGGGACATTGCTGTTTGCTATGGCAGGGCGGGAGCACGGCTCCCGCCCTGCCATAGCAAAGCCTGCTTTGCTTCGTTGAAGCAAGAGCAGAAAACCTGCTCTTGCTTCAACGAACCAAAGCAGGATTGCTTTTGAGCAAGGGGAGCTACATGTCAGCAGCTCCCCTTGCTCAAAAGCAATGCTGGCTCCTGCAGGAGGCGGGGAGTCGGTGGGACCGTGGGGGAATTGGGGCTCCCCCCACGGTCCCCAACGCAAAGGGCTGGCCCTAGGGGATGGGTCCCTGGGTCCAGGAGTGGCCCGGGAGGGGGGCCACGTGGCCCCCCTCCCTTTTCTTAAAAAAAAAAGAATGGCCGGGCCCCGGGGGATGGAGTCCTCAGGGCCGAAATCGGCCTGGGGAGGGGGGCCACGGGCCCCCCTCCTCAGAAATAAAATAAAATAATTAATGGCCAAGCCCCGGGGGATGGGGTCCCCGGGGCCAATAGTGGCCCAGGGAAGGGGGGCCACGTGGCCCCCTTCCCTTTAATTATGTATGAAAAAAGGAGGCCATGCCCCGCGGGATGGGGTCCCCGGGGCCAAAATTGGCCTAGGGAGGGGTCCGCGCAGCCCCCTTCCCGTTTTTTTCTTTTAAAAAAAAAGGGGTCAGGCCCTGGGGGATGGGGTCCCCAGGGCGCCAAAAATAGGAAAAGAAGGGGGGCCACACAGGCCCCCTTCTAAAAAAAAACAAGCCGGCATCATGCCGGAGGCCTCGCCCCCTCCCTGCACCACTCTGCAAATGCGCCCCCTGGCCCGTTGTAAGATGGTACCTCCTCTAAGTCCTATGCAGCGGATTTCCTGAGCGCTGGTCGGAGGCCCAGCACCCTTTCTCCACCACTCTGCAAACGTGACTACTACTTAAAGAAGCATCTTTCTGCACCTCTGACTTAGAGGTAGTTTTAATCCCCCTGCGCTATTATGTACTAGGGCCTTACAGAGGAGGTCATGCCAATTACAGGGGTACCCCAATGCATAGTGTTTCCTAGTGTATGTAGGTGTTTTCACTGTATTCTAAGTGTCTTTAAGCACACACTGGCTCTAGGCCTGGTTAGTCAGAGTCAGTTACCACCAGTACCCATCAGCAAAAAGTTGGGGGCACAGGATGACTTTGCAACAAGGCCTTTTTCTGCTCCTCTGTTGTTTCCTTGTGCACATCTCTTGCTTCTTTCTGCACCTTTCTTCGTCTTTCTGGACTTCTGTTGCCTCGTTCTGTATTTCTCTTGCTTCTTTCTGCGCCTTTCTTCCTCTTTCTGCACATGTCCTGCCTCTGTAGGCATAGTTAGAAATTAGCATTTAAAAAACCTTTGAAATTCACTGAAAAAACCACAGGTTTCAGGGATGTTATAGTTAGATATTAGCATTTAAAAAACCTTTGAAATTCACTGAAAAAACCATAGGTTTCAGGGACGTTATAGTTAGAAATTAGCATTTAAAAAACCTTAGAAATTCATTGAAAAAACCACAGGTTTCAGGGACGTTATAGTTAGTTGGACATTTCACTCGTACAAAACCAGAGAAATTCGGCTGTTATAGTTAGTTGAGCTAACTATAACTCGCGCCCCCGCAATGCACTGCTGATGACGTCACATATTACATCATTCATGACATGGTCAGTGACATCACTGATGACATCACTGATGACATCTCAAATGACATCACTGATGACATCACTGATGACATCTTCCACGTGATAATCTGATGCACCTCCTCACACCCTAATATAACCTTTGAAACACCCACTCTAAAATACAGACTACCATTTTCGAAGCCATAGACACACCAATACCAGTTACTACATACCCACTCACTGATTCCTAGGTCTACACACACGTCCACTCATTCACCCATACAGTCACTCATACATGCAGTCACTTATCAATACAGCACTATCATTTGCACTCATACACCTATACAGACACTCACACATTGCCACTCATCCATAGAATTACTCACACACCTAGTCAGTCATGCAAAGAATCAATCACACTCCCATTTACTCACCTATACAGTTATACACACACCACCTCACTTATTCATACAGATACTAACACATACTTACTCTCTTATACAATCACTAATACAAGCACACACTCATCCATACAGCCACTCTCACAATCACTCACTCTCACATATAGTGATTTATATACCCCAACACTCACAACTATGCTGCCTTTCACATATGTAGTTACTCACACATGTACCACTGAGACAACCATTCACTCACCAACACACCCATACACATACTCACCCACCCCTACAGCCCTTCACAGATACACTCTTGAACCCATACACCCAGTGAATTACCCACTCACACATCTATGCACAGAGTCACACCCCCCACCTACCCACACAGACACTCAGGCACCCATACAGATACTCAGACAACCAATCAATAACCCATATAGACACTCATGTAGCTACTCACCAACCCATGCAGCCGCTTACACACCAACTAACAGACTGATACAGACATTCACACAGTTTAGTAACTAACCCATGCATTCAGTAAGACACGTTTAATCACTCACTTATACAGTCAGTCACACACCTATTAAATCATCCATTCAGACAGTCTTACATCCACTCATTCTTCAATACACCTTGGCCTATATATATATAAAACATATTTAAACTTTACAGAAACACACAGTCACTGGATGATGTCATCAGTGATGTCATCAGTGATGTCATTTGAGATGTCATCAGTGATGTCACTGACCATGTCATGAATGATGTAATATGTGACGTCATCAGCAGTGCATTGCAGGGGCGCAAGTTATACTTAGCTCAACTAACTATAATGGCCGAAATTCTCTGGTTTTGTACGAGTGAAATGTCCAACTACCTATAACGTCCCTGAAACCTGTGGTTTTTTCACTGAATTTCTAAGGTTTTTTAAATGCTAATTTCTAACTATAACGTCCCTGAAACCTATGGTTTTTTCAGTGAATATATATATATATATGTATATATATATACATTACCTACTGGCGGTCGCCAGTAGGTAGTTATAGTTAGGACCTCTTTTCTATTCAAAAAGCGTTTTTTCTTTTCCTAATAACTTTGGCGCCGGTTGACGAATCTTCACAGAATTTTCAAAACTAGTGGGGCGCTCTAGTCAGCTCCTGCCTTGAAAGGTTCGGGGTGATTCGTCAAGCAGGGGCCGAGAAAAAAGGGGGGTCCCAAAACACATTTTCCCCATGTTAATTTCCATAGGAAACTTTAGACAAAGCTACAGCCCGAACTGCTGAACGGAATTACACCAAATTTGGCAAACAGGTAGCCCTTGGTTCAGAAAGAGCCCTTTTTTTTTAAATGGTTTAAATCCGTTCAGTAGTTTCTGAAATATTAGAGGAAAAAGAAATATCGATATCTGGGCGGAGCCTAACCACACATGTCATCGTGAAATCTGATTGGCTGTCAGCACTTCAGGAAATGCTGGCAGCCATCTTGGGACTAGGTTGAACCAGGGTCATAAGAAAACAGTTAAACAAAGATGAAAAACAAGAAAAGGGGGCAGGTTAGGAACTCCCAGACCTCCTAGGCCTGCTCAGGGGGTCCCACAAGGACTCCCACCCCAAAAACATTTTAAAAAACATCCGAATTCGCGCTGGGTGCGCGAATCCGGAAGAAAAAATAAAAAACAAGCATTGGCATCGCCAATAGGTCTTGCCGTTGGGACCTTATAAGTGTTTAGCCAGAGATATTGGCAATGTTTCTAAGGTATGTTGTAGAGAGAGAGAGAGACTGACTGACTGAGAGAGAGACTGACTGACTGAGAGAGAGACTGACTGACTGAGAGAGAGACTGACTGACAGAGAGAGACTGACTGACAGAGAGACACTGACAGAGAGAGCGAGAGACTGACAGAGAGAGAGAGAGACTGACTGAGAGAGAGAGACTGACTGAGAGAGAGAGACTGAACGACATAGAGAGACTGACTAGCAGAGAGACTGACTGACTGAGAGATACTGACAGAGAGAGAGAGAGACTGACTGAGAGAGAGAGACTGACTGACTAAGAGAGAGACTGAGTGACTGAGAGAGAGACTGACTGACAGAGAGAGCCTGACAGAGAGAGAGTGTGAGAGAGAGAGACTGACACAGAGAGAGACTAAGAGAGACTGACAGAGAGAGAGAGAGACTGACAGAGAGAGATAGAGACTGACAGACAGAGAGAGACTGACTGACTGAGAGAGAGAGACTGAATGACAGAGAGAGCCTGACAGAGAGAGAGTGTGAGAGAGAGAGACTGACACAGAGAGAGACTGAGAGAGAGACTGACTGACAGAGAGAGACTGACTGACAGAGAGACTGACTGACTGAGAGAGACTGCCAGAGAGAGAGACTGACAGACAGAGAGAGACTGACTGACTGAGAGAGAGAGATACTGACTGACTGAGGTAGAGAGAGACTGACTGACTGAGAGAGAGAGACTGACGGAGAGAGAGACTGAGAGAGAGACTGACAGAGAGAGACTGACTGACAGAGAGACTGACTGACTGAGAGAGAGACTGACTGACAGAGAGACTGACTGACTGACAGAGAGACTGACTGACTGAGAGCGACTGACAGAGAGAGAGAGAGACTGACAGAGAGAGACTGAGAGAGAGACTGACTGACTTAGAGAGAGCTACTGACTGACAGAAAGACTGACAGAGAGAGAGAGAGAAAGACTGACAGAGAGAGAGACTGAGAGAGAGACTGACTGACTGAGAGAGAGACTGACTGACAGAGAGACTGACTGACTGAGAGAGAGACTGACTGATTAGAGAGAGACTGACTGACAGAGAGAGACTGACTGACAGAGAGAGAGACTGACTGAGAGAGAGAGACTGACAGAGAGAGAGAGACTGACAGAAAGAGAGAGAGACTGACTGACAGAGAGACTGACTGATTAGAGAGAGACTGACTGACAGAGAGAGACTGACTGACAGAGAGAGAGACTGACTGAGAGAGAGAGACTGACAGAGTGAGAGACTGACTGACTGAGAGAGACTGACTGACTGAGAGAGACTGACTGACAGAGAGAGAGACTGACTGACAGAGAGAGGGACTGACTGAGAGAGTGACTGACTGAGAGAGACTGACTGACTAGGAGACTGACTGACTGAGACTGACAGAGAGAGAGAGAGACTGACTGACAGAGAGACTGACTGAATGAGAGAGAGACTGACTGACAGAGAGAGACTGACTGAGAGAGAGAGACTGACTGAGAGAGACTGACTGAGAGAGACTGACAGAGAGAGAGACTGACTGAGACTGACAGAGAGAGAAACTGACTGACAAAGAGAGAGAGACTGACAGAGAGAGAGAGACTGACTGACAGAGAGACTGACTGACAGAGAGACTGACTGACTGAAAGAGACTGACTGACTCAGAGAGACTGACTGACTCAGAGAGAGACTGACTGACAGAGAGAGAGACTGACTGACTGAGAGAGAGACTGACTGACAGAGAGAGAGACTGACTGACTGAGAGAGAGACTGACTGACAGAGAGAGACTGACTGACAGAGAGACACTGACAGAGAGAGAGAGAGAGACTGACAGAGAGAGAGAGAGAATGACTGAGAGAGAGAGACTGACTGAGAGAGAGAGACTGAACGACATAGAGAGACTGACTAGCAGAGAGACTGACTGACTGAGAGATACTGACAGAGAGAGAGAGACTGACTGAGAGAGAGAGACTGACTGACTGACTGAGAGAGAGACTGAGTGACTGAGAGAGAGACTGACTGACAGAGAGAGCCTGACAGAGAGAGAGTGTGAGAGAGAGAGAGAGACTGACACAGAGAGAGACTGAGAGAGACTGACAGAGAGAGAGAGAGACTGACAGAGAGAGATAGAGACTGACAGACAGAGAGAGACTGACTGACTGAGAGAGAGAGACTGAATGACAGAGAGAGCCTGATAGAGAGAGAGTGTGAGAGAGAGAGACTGACACAGAGAGAGACTGAGAGAGAGACTGACTGACAGAGAGAGACTGACTGACAGAGAGACTGACTGACTGAGAGAGACTGCCAGAGAGAGAGACTGACAGACAGAGAGAGACTGACTGACTGAGAGAGAGAGATACTGACTGACTGAGGTAGAGAGAGACTGACTAACTGAGAGAGAGAGACTGACAGAGAGAGAGAGACTGAGAGAGAGAGACTGACTGACTGACAGAGAGACTGACCGACTGAGAGAGAGACTGACTGACAGAGAGACTGTCTGACTGACAGAGAGACTGACTGACTGAGAGCGACTGACAGAGAGAGAGAGAGAGACTGACAGAGAGAGACTGAGAGAGAGACTGACTGACTTAGAGAGAGCTACTGACTGACAGAAAGACTGACAGAGAGAGAGAGAGAAAGACTGACAGAGAGAGAGACTGAGAGAGAGACTGACTGACTGAGAGTGAGACTGACTGACAGAGAGACTGACTGACAGAGAGACTGACTGACTGAGAGACAGACTGACTGACAGAGAGACTGACTGAGAGAGAGAGAGACTGAGAGAGAGACTGACAGAGAGAGAGAGACTGACAGAAAGAGAGAGAGACTGACTGACAGAGAGACTGACTGATTAGAGAGAGACTGACTGACAGAGAGAGACTGACTGACTGACAGAGAGAGAGACTGACTGAGAGAGAGAGACTGACAGAGTGAGAGACTGACTGACTGAGAGAGACTGACTGACTGAGAGAGACTGACTGACAGAGAGAGAGACTGACTGACTGAGAGAGACTGACTGACTGAGAGACTGACTGACAGAGAGAGACTGACTGACAGAGAGACTGACTGACTAGAGAGACTGACTGACTGAGAGACTGACTGACGAGAGAGACTGACTGACTGAGAGAGACTGACTGAGAGAGAGACTGACTGACAGAGAGAGACTGACTGAAGAGAGAGAGACTGACTGAGAGAGACTGACTGAGAGAGACTGACAGAGAGAGACTGACTGAGAGAGACTGACAGAGAGAGAGACTGACTGACAGAGAGAGAGAGAGAGAGACTGACAGAGAGAGAGAGACTGACTGACAGAGAGAGAGAGACTGACTGTCAGAGAGAGAGACTGGCTGACAGAGAGACTGACTGACTGAGAGAGACTGACTGACTGAGAGAGACAGCCTGACTGAGAGACTGACTGACTGACAGAGAGAGAGAGACTGACTGACTGAGAGAGAGAGACTGACTGACTGAGAGAGAGACTGACTGACTGAAAGAGACTGACTGACTCAGAGAGAGACTGACTGACTCAGAGAGAGACTGACTGACTGAGAGAGAGACTGACTGACTGAGAGAGAGACTGACTGACTGAGAGAGACTGACTGACTGACAGAGAGAGAGACTGACTGAGAGAGAGAGACTGGCAGAGAGAGAGAGACTGACTGAGAGAGAGACTGACTGACTGAGAGAGCTGACTGACTGAGAGAGACTGACTGACAGAGAGAGACTGACTGACAGAGAGAGAGACTGACTGAGAGAGTGACTGACTGAGAGAGACTGACTGACTAGGAGACTGACTGACTGAGACTGACAGAGAGAGACTGACTGACAGAGAGACTGACTGAATGAGAGAGAGACTGACTGACAGAGAGAGACTGACTGAGAGAGAGAGACTGACTGAGAGAGACTGACTGAGAGAGACTGACAGAGAGAGAGACTGACTGAGACTGACAGAGAGAGAAACTGACTGAGAGAGAGAGAGAGACTGACAGAGAGAGAGAGACTGACTGACAGAGAGACTGACTGACAGAGAGACTGACTGACTGAGAGAGAGACTGACTGACTGAGACTGACAGAGATAGAGAGAGACTGACTGACAGAGAGAGAGAGACTGACTGACTGAGAGAGAGAGACTGACTGACTGAGAGAGACTGACTGACTGAAAGAGACTGACTGACTCAGAGAGACTGACTGACTCAGAGAGAGACTGACTGACAGAGAGAGAGACTGACTGACTGAGAGAGAGACTGACTGACAGAGAGAGAGACTGACTGACTGAGAGATACTGACTGACTGAGAGAGACTGACTGACCGAGAGACTGTCTGACTGAGAGAGAGACTCACTGACAGAGAGAGAGACTGACTGACAGAGAGAGAGAGACTGACTGAGAGAGAGACTGACTGACTGAGAGAGAGAGATACTGACTGACAGAGAGAGAGAGAGAGACTGACAGAGAGAGACACTGAGGGAGAGACTTACTGACAGAGAGAGACTGACTGACAGAGAGACTGACAGAGAGAGAGAGAGAGAGAGAGAGACTGACTAACATAGAGACTGACTGACTGAGAGAGAGACTGACTGACAGAGAGAGACACTGACAGAGAGAGAGACTGAAAGAGAGAGAGAGAGACTGGCAGAGAGAGACTGACTGACTGAGAGAGTCTGACTGACTGAGAGACTGACTGACTGAGAGAGACTGACTGACTGAGAGAGACTGACTGACTGAGAGAGAGACTGACTGACAGAGAGAGACTGACTGACAGAGAGAGAGACTGACTGAGAGAGAGAGACTGACAGAGAGAGAGACTGACTGACTGAGAGAGACTGACTGACTGAGAGAGACTGACTGACAGAGAGAGAGACTGACTGACAGAGAGAGAGACTGACTGAGAGAGTGACTGACTGAGAGAGACTGACTGACTAGGAGACTGACTGACTGAGACTGACAGAGAGAGACTGACTGACAGAGAGACTGACTGAATGAGAGAGAGACTGACTGACAGAGAGAGACTGACTGAGAGAGAGAGACTGACTGAGAGAGACTGACTGAGAGAGACTGACAGAGAGAGAGACTGACTGAGACTGACAGAGAGAGAAACTGACTGAGAGAGAGAGAGAGACTGACAGAGAGAGAGAGACTGACTGACAGAGAGACTGACTGACAGAGAGACTGACTGACTGAGAGAGAGAGACTGACTGACACAGACTGAGAGAGAGACTGACTGACAGAGAGAGAGAGACTGACTGACTGAGAGAGAGAGACTGACTGACTGAGAGAGACTGACTGACTGAGAGAGACTGACTGACTGAGAGAGACTGACTGACTCAGAGAGACTGACTGACTGAGAGAGAGACTGACTGACAGAGAGAGAGACTGACTGACAGAGAGAGAGACTGACTGACTGAGAGAGAGACTGACTGACTGAGAGAGATACTGACTGACCGAGAGACTGACTGAGAGAGA